>PVIU01005140.1:0-117624 GCA_004026605.1 Ondatra zibethicus
TGCATCTAAGTCTTCAGATGAACTCCCAAGAGAGGGGCCAGGCTTACAGTGCACAGTGAGTCCTGCTTACTCCTGCCCTGCCGTGGACAGCATCAGGGAGTTTGTCCCAGGCCTTCATTCTGTTGCAGTATACTGTGGATGGGCTGGGAGCCCCGGGGCTTGGATAAAGCTCTGGGGTGGGTGGCTGCTCCAGTTGAGCTCAGAGTCTCATCTGCCAGAATGAGGAGCATTCCCAGAGTCGCTCAGGAAGTAGTTGGGCATAGCTTGGGTCAGCTTAGCAGTCTCCATCTTGGCCTCTCTGGGCTGCCTGTGGTAGATGCTCTGGCTGCTCTAGAAGACAACCTGGGGCCTAAGAAAGGAGGAGAGCAGCCTCCAAAGAGGCCGTTGCCATAAAGCAAAGAAGACCTATGGCGTTGCAGTGTGGATGGGGGTTGGAGGTATGGCTCACTTGTCAGAGGTTTGTCTGAGAGGATTAGAAATTAAAGATCACCCTCCAAGTACCTATTAAGTTGGAGGCTAGTCTGGGGTACATGAGACCTACATCCAAAAATAAGACACCCCTCCCATGGAAGAAAAATAAAATCCACACAATGGTGCTGATGGGACCCAAGCCACAGGTGATTGGTGAGGGATGTTTGCACACTGTGTGAAGATGTGCTGCTGTGGCTGGTGTAATAAAGAGCTGACTGGCCAATAGCTAGGCAGGAGGCAAAAGCAAAACTTCCAGGGCAGAGGGAGAGAAACTGGGAAGAAGAACCTAGGCGCGGAGGAGACAGAGGAGACACAGAGGGAGTCGGACATACAGAATAAAAGGCCAAGCTTTCAGAATTAACAAGAAGTCCTCGTGCTGTTGTTTGGGAGCTGGTTGTTTGGGAGCTGGTTGTTTGGGAGCTGGTTGTTTGGGAGCTGGTTGTTTGGGAGCTGGTTGGCGGTACAGAGAAAGACTCCTTACAGGTGATCTCCCAGTAGGGCCACAAGCTGTAGACCCAGCAGAAACCTTGGTCAAATCCAATCACATCCTTAAGGTGACCTCTGCTTCTTGATTTTGCTTTAGTTGAAACCATCCAAGATTCTTGACTTGAACCCCTAATCATGCTTCCTTGCTACTTGCAGTCAGATCCTGGAAGAGACTGGAACCCAAGGATTATTAGGCAGTCCCTCAGCTGATGTGGGCAGAGGAGTCTGCCTCTGCTGGTTCTGCCCAGCACATTGTAGGAGAGATTCCCTTCCCCACAAACAGAACAGAACCCAGCAACTAGCTCAAAGCACTGTGTAAATTAGACAAGGCTGGGAAGCCAGAGCAGTCGGGGCTAGTACACTGCAAAGAGAGATCAGCAGAACATCACCGGGTAAAAAAGAAGTCAGAGAAGATGATATTTCCATTTCAGTTTTCCAGAAAAGGCCTTTGGCCTAAACCCAAGACATGGTAAAATAAAAATTAAAAGCAAGCAAACAAATCAACCAACCAACCAAAACTAAGAGCAAGTATCTAAGTAAAATTAATCAGAAAAAGTATGTCTTTGCAACACTGCCATTCTCAGTAGGCTCGTTCCAGTCAGTCCCTGGGGAAGCAGTGGCTCAGTGCACACATCTGGGCCAGACCCAAGGTCAGTTCAGATCCCCTTCTCTATAGGCCAGTGAGCTGGAGTGCCTTCTAAAAGACGTCTTACTCTGGAACCAGCTGTTGTCTGCTGTAGGCCAGAACATGGCGTTTTAATTAGCATTATTGTTCTGCTTCTGAAACCAGGCTCTGAGGCGTCCCAAGGGCAGATGGTCCGGACCCAAGCTTAGGCAAAGCTCGCTGGCTAGCTTAAGACACAAAGGGTAGGGTACAGTCCCTTGCCATTTTGAATCCAGACCACTCGCTCCATTTTCTGTCCTGTTTCTACTGAACCACCTGTCCTTCAGACAGTAACTTTGAGGCTTGTGTTGAGTTTAAGGCACAGTTCTGAACATAACACTGACTTTATGCTATGCTGTAAGACCTAACCCCAGCTTTTCTGGAAATAGTGGGGTACTTTGTGTGGAATGTTACTGTCCAACGATCCAACAGAGTCTATGATCCTGGGGGCTCCCAACATCTAAGATTATAGTTCCTCTTCCACACCCAAAGTTCTCTTTTTTGTTAACTAATATTTCTGTGGTGTGTTTGCTCCCATGTGAGTGCACAGGTCACATGTGGGCATGGACATGTGCATAGGGCACCCCTAGACCAGCCTCTGGTGTCATCTCTACCCTCCTTGTCTTGAGTTTTTCCTGGAACGTGATGCAGTTAGGATGGCTGGTCAGCACTCAGGGACTCTCCCCTGCGAAGGGCTGCAAGCCTGATTGCCATACCCGGACTTTCTACATGGGTTCTGGGGACTGAGCTCAGGTCTGCATGCTTGTGCTAAGGGCACTTTATCAAGTACTCAACCCCTTTAATTAAAAAAAAATATGGATGTGTGTCATATTTGCCAGAGGGTTCTGGCAAATATGTCCTGTGGTGCATGTGTGGTCAGGAGACAACTCTTACAAGTTGGATCTTTCCTGCAGTAGCCAGGCTGAGGGTGATGCCACATAAGCCCACCATAAGCACAGTCCCGGGCTCTCTGCAAGGATTTCAATGTGTCTCCCTCCTCCCATATCCCCCATCCTGGAACCAGGATGATGACCCTTTAAAAACAGAGACACATAATATTGCAACTTCAAGGATCTGGGTAACAAAAGAAACCCTTTTCTTTGGCTTCAATCTATGGCCTCCAGTGTTGTGCATGTGATACCATAAAACTTCCCGTGTTATCCATCTGCTCACCACTGTAAGCACCTGCAGTTCATGCAACAATACACAGCTGGAGTGTGTATCTGCAACACATGCCCTAGCCTATTCTACCAGCACCCCAGATTCTACCCTCTGCTAACATGAGCTTCCTAGATCTCTACCTCCACTTCTGCTGCATCAGAAATCTTCCTCTGGCCTCTCCATTGGTGGGAATGTATATGAGTGGACTTTCTAACAAACTGATTTACTCTGTGTGTGTGAGCGCGCATGTGGGTGCACATGCACAGATACACGTATGTGTGAGTATGAGTGCATACATGCTACAGTATACTATGAAAGTCAGAGAAAACTTAATAGGAGTGGGCTCCCTCCTTCCATTTCATGTTCTGCAGATTGAGCTCAGGTCATCAGGCTTGTGTAGAAAACACGTTTACCTGCTGAGCCATCGTGCTGGCTTCAAAATGACACAGGCCCACTGGATAAGTCAGCGGTTCACCACACCGCTCAACAGAACAATGGGTGGTGTGAGCGACAATGACTGGCATACGATGAGGTTTCCGTAATTATATCCATATTCTAAGCAAATTGTTATGTATTTTGTGTTCTGGGGACATATGTTATGGCTAAAGCCCAAACTGTGGCTAATCTTAATATTAGACCCAGATAAATCTGTTTCAAATCTATAACATTTAACATTTGCCAGAGTAGATTTGTTCATCAACTAGGCTTAAAGAGGTATAATTCACACATGTGCAGTATTAGGAAATGCTGAAATGTAATGATTTAAATATACCAACAACTGCTGGGATATGGTTGCTATGGCAGTATTTAACGTTAGCCAGAACCCCTTGGCCAATGTTATAGCCACAGCAAAAGAACGAGGACCCTGGGCATCCCCTCAGGGTGGGGGTCACAATGCCCTTAGCTTTTACAACATGGCAGCAGCTAGAATGACCAGGACGGCAGTCAGAGGACACTTATTTCCCTGAGTATACCTTGAAATATCCAGGCCCAGGGCCAAGGACACCTCTGATGGACTTATCTGCTCTTAGGATGTTCATGGGCCCTTCACATACTTGATACATATAGAGCTGGGTATCCTTCCTGGCTGCATCTTCCCAGATGGCTGTTAGGACAGAAGGTTGGGTTATATGCACGGAACAAGGACTGGTCCTTGGGTAACCAAGGACCAGCATTCTAGACAAAAGAAAAAGGAATAAAAAATAATTTTAATATCAAAAAGCCACAACAAGGAGTTGTCTGGGGATGGTCAGGACATTTCTTGGCAGCCTGTGCTCTTCTGCTATGTACCCAGGATTGTAACTCAGGTCCAAGCATAGTTCTCACCCTCAGCAGTACTGGGATCTGCAGCACGTTTTAGGCTTGTCTATTCCTCCAGATTCTGCTGTCCTGAAATAACTGCATTCCTCTGCTCAACTCCTGGGTCTAGAGCTGTGGACAGTCATCACAGCCTTCTCTCTACGGCAACTGTAGGCCCGTGAGCTGGTAGACTGGGTCTGCAAGCCAAAAACGACACTCTGGGCTCACAGCTGCAGCTAGTCCCTGAGACTTCCTTCCTTTGGTATTCCCAGAGACTTCATGGCAGATGGGAGGACAAAGCAAGCTGCACAGTTCAAGAGGCTCCAGTGTGTTTGGGGAAGTGTGTCCTCCTCTACCCCATAGTGAGTGCTGCAGGGCCTAGCTCGGTTCCTCCACGGGCCCGCTCACTGTGGCAAGCTTCATAAGCTGCCAATGTTGGGGAAGCTCTTCAGTTTCTCAGGGAAGTCGTCTTTGTAGAGCACTGGGTCAGCTCGGTGCTCCACCACCTTGAGGGGCATGGTCCCAAAGACAGAAGCAAACTTATTGATGCATT
Organism: Ondatra zibethicus; assembly: GCA_004026605.1. Classification (NCBI taxonomy): domain Eukaryota; kingdom Metazoa; phylum Chordata; class Mammalia; order Rodentia; family Cricetidae; genus Ondatra; species Ondatra zibethicus. The sequence goes on from PVIU01005140.1 coordinate 4,635, forward strand.
CAGACCTGAGGGTGCAAGCAGAATGGAAATGGTTAGCTGCTGAGAGACAGCAAAGCCCAACATAGCCACTGTCCACAAGAGAACTGAAAGGTGCTGAAAGGGTACCTAGCCCATTGCTGGGCTCTGCAAAGGGCTGTGATGGAAAGCAAGATGATGGGCGATCCCTGGCTCTGTTCAGAGGGAGAAAGTGAATAGGGGATGCTGTCTGCAAGCTTGCAGGTCAGGACACCTGCCCCTCCCCCTTAAATTCCAGTCATTTTTCCAGCACTAGCAGGCCTCAAACCCAGGTGGATTAGCTCCAGCAATCCTTAACCCCATCTCTGCCAGTTATAGGGAGGGAGGATAAAGAGAAAAGGCTCTGCTTGCTTAAACTGAAGAGGTGGATGTAAGGGTCCTACCCATGCAAGGCAGAGGAGTAGAGGGATTGGTGACTCTGAATTTCAAGAAATGAGCATTTAACTCCCCAGCACTCACAGATGGTCTGTAAATATCCAGTCATAAGCATGCTCTTCTGACACAGCCAGAGCCCACAGAGGGCTTTCTGCATAACTGGTGTGATTTTTGTTATTCCCACACTAGAACTGGAAGCAAGAGGAACTTCCCTTCAGAGGAAAGGGTCAGGCCCCTTTATAGGAATGGCTCAGGTCAGTGAGGCCAACTGAGTGTGACAGCTGGGTAATGAGGACGCGTCAGCACCAGGCCAGAGGGGAAAAGCAGCTTGGGAAAAGCCCTTTTGAAGCTGGGGCCCAGAAGGATGGATTTCAGAGGGTCAGTGCCTTCTGGGCAGCTGTCCGAGAGCTACAGAGAGAGTGGCTACAGGGCGGTAGCCAGCTCCAAGTGCTCGCTGTCACCTCTCCATCTCCAGATGCCCGTACGCTGCTTCCAAAACGTGTAGACAGAGAGGAGCTCCAGGCTCAGGAAGGTGTCTATTAGTGAAACGCCGTCACCAGGTCTTCCGTCCTTGCTGCATTTCTGAAGAGCTTGCACACTGCATCACGGACTTTTGGCCACTAACGTCAACAGATCTACCCACACCACAAAGAGGTGATGCTCAGTAGATGCTCCACAAGGGAATGAGTGCTCACGATAGCCCAGTTTCTGGTGGGAAGGCTTAGACACTAAAAGGCTGATGTGTAAAAGCTAGCTAAATAAATAAATAAATTTGAAAAAAAAGTGCCAGAGCCAGAGCCAAACCCAGGATTTCCAGCTCCTGAGACTAAAGTCTGAGTGACAAGACACAAATCTACTTATTAAGCAGTGTGGCCCAATAGGAGGTGCTGAAAGGCCACAACACCAGAACCCCTGTTCTGTACTAGATTTCTTAAAGTACTCCTCCCTATCCTCAACTCTCTTGCACAAGGCCTGAGTTTATATTAGCCTCATCAGATTCAGAGAGGTTACGTTGTCCAAGAATGATGATTAGCAGTGCTGGAACTGGGATTCAAACTTGTCTGGCATTGGCTGGAATGTAAATGAACACCGCCAGGTCCAACCTGCGTCACAGGTTTTCAAGCCTATATTTAGTTTTATATCCAGCTGGTTATACAGTGCTTGGTACAAAGACAGCCATAACTTTTTATGAGCTTATGAATGGACACTATAATTTGATATGTAATGGAAAAACTGAAGTTCATGTAAGATAAGCCAATTTCCTTAGGTTGGATTCCTAACTGGAGATAAAACGCTGCTTTAAGTCAATACTGTCTGCCATGGCGTCCTTGGCAATGACACTGGTCAAAGAGAATGAAATTTCTTCTGGTTCTTTAAGAACTAGCAGCCCCTGGAAACAGACCTGAAGGAGTAAAAGCTACTTTCCTTCTCAGATGACAGTTCTGATCCCAGACTCCAAATCTACGACTTAATAAGCAGACTGAACCCCAGGCTCCAATAAAAGGCCCAAGGACTGTGAAGCAGTTTCTTCTACCACCAGAAGACCGAACAATGGGTAAGCAGGACAAGTGCAGGGTTCTACAGTGAACCGCTTCCTAGGCTCTCCAAAAGCTCAGACTATCTTCCTTCCTCCAGCCTAAGCGCCTGATTTCTCAAGTCAGTGCTCCAACCTTTACCCATGAAGCTTTGCTCACAGTCAATGCATTCAAATTTGCTCCTGCTCCTCTATGAATCTCCCAAGTGGTTGGTTTGTATTTCCCAGCTACCCTTGGTCACCGAAACTCACACTCTATGACCTGGCTTAGTTACTTCATGCTGTCAATTTTTGGGTCTCCACGAAGCCTTCAGTGCACAGGCCCTGTCCCCGGCAGCTGTCTCACTCCAGCTCGGCACACCCTGTCTTTCTGCCATCTCGCCAGGCCACTTCTGGCTTCACTTACTGTCTCCCTTCTTCCCATGGACTTTCTTAAGTCCACCGCTCTGTCTGGGGAGGCCCTTCCACACATCTGCACTCCCACTGGCCTGCACAGAGGGCAGCTCTCACAGCCACCCACCCTGCTGATGTCATCCACTCCCACATCCACTGCCTTCTTCAAGGGAGGAGCACTCACCAACTGCTCACCCCTCCCCTGTATTATTTGCACTATGAAAGGTCCTGCCATTTTTCTTGACTCAAAAATCCAAGTTATTTCTGTAACTTCTTTCCCCACAGCCTCCCCACATCTATCAAGGTGGCAACAAAACTCTGGCATGTCTTCCTTAGGACAATTGTGGGCACTTTCACTTCTGTCTTTCTGTGTAGATAGATTCAAGTTGGTCATCCTTCTCCCGTCTCTTCAATATTCTTTCCATCGTTTAAAGGATTGCTTTAAACGAGTCTTAGATCAATTCCTTGAACAGGTTAGTCCCCTTTTCAAATCCTTGATGGCTTCTCAGAGTCTGAAGGAAAAATCTAAGCTCTTTAATTGGGGATTCAACTTGGCTCAAAGTAAATTTCTTCATGCCTGCCGAACTAACTTTGAACTTGCTGACCTGGCCTCACAGTTCCAATTCCTCTGCCTGCTCATCCTACTCCGAAGATGAGGTCCTGGAGATTTTTAAAAATTTTTAAATTTGTTTAAATTTTAATTATTTTTATTTTATGTGCATTGGTATTTTGTCTGCATGTATGCCTGTGTGAAGGTGTCGGATCCCCTGAAACTGGAGTTACAGACAGCTGTAAGCTGCCACGTAGGTATTAGGAACTGAACCCAGGTCCTCTGGAAGGGCAGCCAGTGCTCTTAACTACTGAGCCCCTGGTGATTTTAAAAAAATATTTGTATGCATATATGTTTGTATGTGTGTATGCCACATGAGTACAGATACCTGTACTAGAAGAGGGTACTTAGTCCCTGAAGCTGGAGTTGGTTGTGGGGAACTGAACTTGGGTCATCTGGAAAAGCAGCAAGTTCTCTTAACCACCGAGCCATTTCTCCAGCCCCCTGGTGATTTCCAAAGCCTCCCTTCCATGTTACCACTTTTAACAAAATTGTTCTGAATAATCCACCCAATAAGAACGTTCCTTTCTTGCCACTTTCCTAAGGGGATGCACGACAAACAGCTCCAGATTAGGCTTTATAGATGTATAAATATATATGTGCCTGCTGTGCACAGCCATTGTTGGTAAATATAAAGCACTAAGCTCTGAAAGGTTACTGTAAGAGTCTCACAGCTTTCCTGTGGGGCAGCCTCCATAGCTCTATGCTCAGGGCATCATAACCATCTTCCCAAGTGTTATGGCTCTGCCTTTAGCACAACTTTAAATCTGTTATGCTCTCAGGCTAGAGAAGAGCTACCTAACCCCACCATGAACTTCAGGGTTGTCGTCAGGTCAGCTTTCTGCCCTCCACTGTACTGTGACCTCCACGTTAACTCTGCCCACAACTACTTGCCTCAATGCTATGAATTCTCCCCAATACTGGGAGTAAGGTAGGTTTTAATAACCATTTCATCTACTCTGGTGGAATTACAACCGGGGCCTTTTCCCAATGAGCTATGGTAGATAATTAACTCTGCCATACTTAACAGCATTTGCAGTGTTACAGGGCCATCCATATATGATTTCACATCGACTGCTGGTGAAAGCCAATGGCTTCTGAGTCATATATTTGTATGGGAAGCTAAGGAGGTTATTTAGAGTTAAAGAAACAAAATAGCACAGAAAAACCCAAGACCAAATGAAAGGGTCGGGAGGATTTTCTTGTGGTTATGGACTTCAGGAATGAACTCTGTCAGAGATGCACATGCAGCTTGGGAACCTGAGCAGAGGCCTTCTCTGAAAGGCTGCAGCCACATTCTTGGAGCACACTTGAGTCCCTTGACGACTAAGCTGACAGATGTTAGAGCTTGTGGGCCCGAGTGTGGAGGAAGAAGAAGAAGTCAGATGGATTCAGGAGCTCTGAAGGCTGGGGACCAAGAGGGTCTAGTGCAGATCCCAGTGGTCATGAAGAAAGACACCCATGACAGAATTCTTAGGATTCCTAGCTCACGTGACTGCTGAGGAGCCCTGTTGTTCCCCCCTTCAGAGCCTGGCAAGTGGCACAGCAGAGACACTGGAAGCATTTTGTTTCTGCTGGGTTGGGTTTAATTCTTTCAAATCAACCATTACTGTAACACGGAGCTATTACCCAGAGAAACAAGCCAGTGTTTCCTTGGAGTCAGCTCACTTCCATCCAAGTGACTACAACCAGTCACTCAGTCCACACAAAGGATCTGGCTTCTAGAGCTTAAGGCCAGCTACAGTTTTCAGAGCCTTCCAGCCATTACAAATTGAGTGAGCAGCATCCCAAATTAATTCACTGGGTGACCTGGGTTTGAACTAACTCAATTCCCACAGTGCAAAAGGAGGTGACTGGCTACCAGCTGCTATCCTTGTATCTCTAACACAGTCCATAAACAGGCCCAGGCAGGAAATGGAGACTAGGGTGGACCTCTGTTCAGAGACTACTCACCTCTCCACCATGTGAGTCTGGTCGAGTGAGAGCCCATCGATGGCCGTGCACTCAGGACACTTGAACTTCTTTCTTGGGGTTACCTGCCAAGGGACATGAAACACATGGCTGTCAGTGCCCAGGACTCTAAAGCCACATGGTGATGCCACTCTGCAGGCTTCTTTGCAGGGATATATATATATATATATATATATATATATATATATATATATATATATATATATATATATATATATATACCTGTGCATCCTGTGCATGTATGCACGCATGCACATGCACACACACCTCAGCATTCCTCCATTCAATCTGGGCTGCCTCAGGCAAGGACAGAACTCCCAAGGGCCCAATAAAAGCAGCTTGGAGGGCTTTTGCCTTCTGTAACTGGAAAGAAGCCGTGATGACAAGCTCCTTAATTCCTGTTTAATGACTGTTTTCTCACTGCCAAGGTCCTTGTATAAACACCATTTGTTCTTGCAGTCAAGCGGGCGGTGAAATACAGCCTCCCACAACTTGCAGTCTAACCTTGGTCCCAACAGGCAGCCTCTCGCCTTCTCTTTTAAGGCCCAGAGCTAGAGTAGCACCTCTCCTGGAGATGCCCATTCATTTCCCAGTTCCCTTGGTCAGGAAAATAACTATACAGCCCTCGCCCTAATTCTTCTTCCCTGACTCCTTTAACACTCACTGCCCAAGGCTGAGACTCTGGGTGATCCTTCTAGCAAAGCCAGGGGAGGCTGCTACAAAGATGAGTAAATGGGGAGGGAAGAGAGAATAAGAACACCAACCAGGGCAGGAGACTCCCAGACTCCACCCATAGCAAGCAGTCGCAGCTAAACGCAGGTTAAAGGAGAAGTGTAAGGCCTGCGGTCCCTGGGCAGTCACAGCTAAGCACAGGCTAAAGGAGAAGTGTGAGGCCTGTGGTCCCTGGGCAGCAGCCCCCCCACAATTTACACTCTTCCATTCTTCTTCAAATCCCTTGCTTTGAGTCCCTGGAGCACATGACAGGGGACTCAGTGAGATGCCACCCAAGCTGCCAGCCTAAACTCCAATGACGGTGACGCTTTCAGGCTGAGAAGCCTCTGGTACTACCCAATTTCACATGGAGTTCTAATAGCCCACAAGTGGGCTTATACTACTGATCTATAACTTGGGCTCTGATTTGAACACGGTGTTTCAGGAATAAATATATATTTTCAGGTCCAAAGACTTTGGTATTTTAGCTTTTAGTATGTTATGGCATAGGTACTTTAAAATACTGGTAGTTAGATCTTTAAAGCCAAAGATTAGGACAATTACATAAGCATTCTACTCTCTGTACAGAAAGCAGTACCTATTTACTGTTCCAACAGCTTCCCTGGGCCAGGGAACAATACTGAGCTCCAGAGAGCCAATCAAGGGGGTAGCGCAGACTCTCACCTTAATGACAGCTTTCCCTGTAACATTGGCCACCAGGAAATTCATGGCAATATCTTCACAGTTCATGTGCGCATCCACCCAGTTCTTGATGTCCCCAGGCATTTTGTAGGTATACAGGTAATTAAAATACTGTCACATGAGACAAAAAAGAAGAAATACAAGAACAGTTATTCTCTCTGGCTGGAATGGCAAGGGTAACTTGGTGGTATAAGGACAAAATCAATCACAAGACTTTACTAGTGGAAAAGGCAAAAGGAGGCTAAGTGGCCTAGTACCTTGAAAATGGGCTGGCACTATGCGCTGTGGGACACTGTGTCACACATACACATCACTAAAACAATTAAAATGGTAGGTATGTGCTTTTAATTTTTTAAGGTACAATTTACTTTAATGCAGGGTCCTGGATAAGTGACAAGGGCAGACGGACGGCACCAGGCATGGCGAGCTCACTTTCCTAAGATTCCCTTTAAAGTGTAACATTCAATAAGTGCAAAATAGAAAGTAAAAGAAATATTTCCATTGTCTTCCTATTAATAAAAAGTGTGACCCAAACATCCAAGTGGTCATGAGATCGATTGCTCCAGCAAGTCTCTCTGTGGGCCACGCCATGAGCTAAGAGTGAAGGCATGTGCTTATAGAAGCTGAACAAGGGTGAGGCAAACCTGAAATTACCATAAACTCCATGAGTAAACTAGAAACTAACGGGTCAAAATGAAGTAGCCACATGTGGAGGTGTGTTCCCCTAGTCCCAGCACTTGGGAGCCTGAAGCAGGAAGATTGTGAGTTCAAAGCCAGCCTGGGGACCTAGGAAGATCCTGCCTCTAAAACCAAATGTCTGAACAGACATGTAGCTAAGCATGTACACTATCATGATAAACTCCCGAAGCTATAAACAGTAATCTGTTTTATTTGTTTGACTGAGACCAAAACCTATATCTTGACCTAGAATCTCAGAAAAGTGGAAGCAGCAAAGATGAGCTGACAGCCAGCAAGAGAGCAGGTTCAGAGGAGCTCTCTACACATTAACTGCGACAACAGGCGAGTGAGGCTTCTTAATTAAACCCTACGCTCTCAGGGAGACTGGCAGGGCTGAGGGTAATACTCTAAAACCAAAAGCATAGTACCCAACCTTGCCCTAATTAAAAAAAAGTAAGGGGTTGGAGTTAAGAGCAGGTACTGCTTTTGCAGAGGACCTGGGTTCAAATCCCAGCATCCACATTATGTGGCCCACAATTGCCTATAACCCCAGCTTCAGGGGATCCAATTCCTCTGGGCTCTACAGGTATTTGCTCTCATGTGCTCCCTCCTCACATCTACATAATAAAAATAATAATAAAAGGAAATCTGTTTTTGTTTTTATTTGGTTGTTTTTTGGCTTTTCTACAGGGTTTCTCTGTGCAGCCCTGGCTGCCCTGGAATTTACTCTGTAGACCAGGCTGATCTTGACCTCAGAGATTCACCTGCCTCTGCCTCCCATGTTCTGGGATTAAATGAGTATGCCACCATGCTCAGTATAAAAGTAAATCTTAAGTCAACTCTCAGAACACACACAGGAAACTGCCTCCTTACCAGAACCTGGTCAGAACTCACACAGTAAGATTAATTTTATTTATCAAAACAGCTAAGTTTAATTTTCTAAATGTACTGTTATGTAAAGAATGTCAAAGCAGTCAGTTTCATGTCCTGTTGGCATTGGCAATGAAGGAATCTAAAAGCACCCAGGGAGCCACTCCTTCTGTTGTAATTATACCTTTAGGAACCTAATAGTCACAAGCATAATAGTTACAAAAAGAATATAAATTGCTACTTAAGCATTAGATACTAACATTATCTGAAATGACAAAAATTAAATACTTAATGGTAGAAAAATACATAATTTAAGGAACATTAAGACAGTGTCTTATCACCAATTATGCTAGAAAATAACAGTTTATAAAGAAAGATGAATGGCATGAGAAAACACTAATAGCAAAAAGTAGACAGATGAGAATGTGCACAACTACATATATGTATGTGTGTGCAGAGAACAGAAGGCCAGAAAGGCACCTCCCAACCAAGCTGTCCCTAAATCATACAAGAACAAGCAGCTTTTACTCACGTGTTGATGTGAATTCTTGGTGCTTTTTATTTAGAAAGAGTATCATACAACTTGACTCTTCTAAGCCTTTTAGGCAAAACCTTTGTCTAAACCCAGCGAAAGCTCTGGAAGATTAAACAAGCGAGTCAAACAGACGCCACATGTGCCCTCACCTTGTGGTAGAAAGCCGCACCCGTAAGCACCATGGACACTTCATTGGTCCACTCAGACTCGTACTTCCACTTGTTCATCTCATGGTCCCAGAGATGCAAGCGGCCTGGGTAGCCTACCAGCCGGTCAGGAAATTCCCGCCAGACCTAGGGACAGAGCACACCGATAAGTCATCCCCAGTTCAGATGAGCACTGAGTACTGAGGTTCCCAGGCTGGCCTCAACAGACCCCTGGGGTCAGGGTGGGCTGCTGAAGACTCCACCAAGCAGGTGCTAGCACCCCACCAGTGTTCAGAGATAGAAATGGACTGTGACTTCTTCTAGAACATCATATGCATACATGGCCATTTCATGTGGAAAAGGGGCTTGCTGAGTATTGCCTATGCCAGCCAGACATGAAACAGACTGCCTTCTGTCCTATGCATACCAAACATTCAGAAAATTAAACTTAGCTGTTTGATAAATAAGACGAACTTACTGTGTAAGCTCTGAGCAGGGTCTGGTGGGGCGGCAGTTCCCTGTATGTGTACTGAGAGTCAGCACTTCACTGCCCTATGCTCTGGAACATTCTGAGAACAACCGATTCTAGCTTTGGGAAGTCCTCAGAGACGGTGCTTAGACTGACAGAGCAGCGCACTGGACACCATGAGGCACTTCCGGCACTTTCTCCCGCGTGTTTCCAGTGATTTAGTCTGACCTTTAGAAGCAAGGAAGGGGCTGAGGGGCAGAAGCTTAGCTTTCATCTGCCTACCTTGAACACGTCAGGATCATAAGTTCAGATCCCTAGAACCTACACAGGGAAGAAGTGGGTACACAGTGTCCCCCTGTAACCATAGCAGAGGGCAGGGATAGGCAGACCCCTGAGGCTCAATGGCCAGCTTGCCTAGCTAAATCAGTGAGTTTCAGGATGAATGAGAAAAATTTACCTCAAAAAATTCAAGTGGAAATCGATCAAGAAAAGACAACAGTGCTGACCTTGGACACACACACCTGTATGTATACAAACGCCTTGGACACATGCACCTGCATGTACACATGGGTCTTGGACACATACACCTACATGTACACATGGACCTTGGACACATGCACCTGCATGTACACATGGGCCTTGGACATGTGCACCTACATGTACACATGGGCCTTGGACACGTGCATCTAGATGTATACATGGACCTTGGACACATGCACCTGCATGTACACTTGGGTCTTGGATACGTGCACCTGCATGTATACATGGGCCTTGGACACATGCACCTGCATGTACACATGGGACCCAGTGAGATAGGTTAGTGGGCAAAGGTATCTTCTGCCACGCATGATGACCTGGGTTCCATCCTGAGGACTCACATGGTAGGAGAGAGGTGACTTGTGCAAGTTGGCCTCTGACCTCCATATGGACATCATGATAATCATGGCAGAACCATACCCACAATAAATACATTAAAATGTAATAAATTTTTTAAAAAATCCAAGCATACACTATTCCCTCAATTCCCACCCATACATAATAAGGAGCTCAATAAATGATAAATGATAAATGGGATAATTTGCTGCCCATCTGTGAAGCTTATTTGTCTTCTCAGCTGGTCCAACCTTCAGCAGTGTCTAAAGAATGGCACCCCCAAAGGCCCCACCGATTTCCTCATTCCTTCTCTTTAGGGAATATCATCTCATCTCATTACTTTAAATCCTAGCTCTAATTTCATCCTTTCATATCTGCTCAGCCCTGCAAGCCACTGAGATGCCCAACATCTTTCCGGCTACCCTGCCTGGGTAAATAAAGGTTCTGTCTACCTATCATGCTGAACTATACACTGAGCTAACATGACCTCCACCTTGTGATTTGAACAGCACTGGTTACCTACACCAGACCTTACCAGATAAGGCTTGTTGAAGCTTAAGTTCCTTCACAGAGAGAGGGACTGGGAAGGTCAACCTATCTTTCCTGAGACTCCAGCCCCTCCCTTTCTTCTGTCTGCTCCTCCCAGCTGTGCACAATCCTTCCCAAGCTGCTATGGTCTCAGGAAGTGCTGCTGTGTATGGAAAGTGGAAGATTAGCTGAAGGGGAATTCATTTTCTATACTGCTTTTGGGAAGCAGTCATCCATGCTGGGGTGGGACTGCTCTACAATTCAGTTTTTTGGGGTCATTCATGCGCCTGTCGTTAAGTCCAATAAAAGCATTAGTTCACCAAGCTAGAACTTGAGTTTCTTCAGTTTGTCACTGGTACCGTATCTAGGATGATGTTTACAGGAAACGTTAACAAAGTTAACAATGGCTCAAACAGAACTCAATTCCACATCCCAGAAAGACCTTTCAAGCTTCTCTCTCAGTCAGTTGCCCCACTAGCTCAAGTCCAAATGCACAGGCAGCCTTTGTCCTCCTTTTCAGATCTATTACAATGTCCTGCTGGCTCTACTTCTGGCCACCTCTAACTACTACTTCTGCCACTCCCTGGAGCTCCAACCAGATTCCGGGACAGCCACCTCTTCATCTCCATGCTGCACCTCCTCTCCTTTCAAACCGGATCCAGCCAGCATCTCTAACAGTACCAGTCTAGAAGAACTACAGGTATTCCGGGCCACTGGGCTCTTTCCTACTGTTACGTTATTTTTGTTATGCATTTATCTATAGAAGCGATGGTCATGCTCCAGAGTGATGAGCAGCTTCCCGTCACTTTACCACACTGAGCTTAAGGAGAGCATGTGGATGCCATTCTCCAGAGCACAGCTGGGCTGTTAGCAGCAATACCCCTACTTTGGAGCTACGTAGGGCTCTCATAATAGAACCACACACTGGGGGCGTAGATTAGAAACTTCTCAAGTCCAGGAGACTAGAAGCCTGAGTCAAGGTTGTCAGGGCCATGTCCCACTGACACCTGTTGGCAAAGACCCTTCCCGGCCCCTGGCTTGTGGTGCTTTGCTATCAGTTCTTCTGTTTCCTCCTCCTCCTCCTCCTCCTTCTCCTCTTCCTTCTCCTCCTCCTCCTCCTCTTTTGCCAACAGATGCATCAACTAGCCCTCCATCCTTACAGGATCAAGTTTCCTCACTCAAGTCTGTCTCTCCAAGTTCCAGTAATGCACGGACTCCAGTCTTCACAATTCAGGCCCCGCCCTGGTGGTCTCATTTTAACTTGGTTAACTCCGAAAAGCCTACTGTTAAATAAAGTCAGTACCTGAGGTACTGAGTGAGGGTCAGAACTTGGACGTATCGCTTATGAGGGGACATAGTTTAACCCCTACCATCTCCTGGAAATCTTTAAGAAACATTCCACCTCTAAAAGAAACAACAATGCTCCCGATTTCACCAAGAGTAATACACAAGGACCCAGTGCCACATCATCTTTCACCATGCTCTCCTCTGCGCTCTGTGACCCTGACCAGACCCTAAGCCCTCTGCATCTGCTGTGTTTTCCAGCTTCAAAAGGCTGGTTCCTTATCAGCAATGGAGCCTCTGCTTAAGCATCAACACCTCCAACAGGTCCGCTTAGCTTCTCATATCAGACAAATGCCACTGGCGCCCACCCCGTCACACCTGCAGCCCTGCTTCTCTGTGTTAAATTCCACTGGTGCTGTCACTTTAGCTAGTTATTATTTACGTCTCTCGGGACGGAGACTGGCTCACGGTGGCACCCAAGCCTGAAGAACAGCAGCACACACCACACCACAGCACCCTCACAGGCTGCTGAGGGCTCGAAGGGGCTGGGAAGGGAGGTGGGGCCTTCACTTTCATCACAGCCAGAACAGTGCACTCAACCATGGAAGAAGGCCTGTACAGCACACACTCGTGGTTAGCGTTAGTGACAAGCATGAGGGCTCTGAGTGTGACAGGCACAGGAAGAGTCTCCCACAGCATGTCACAGAAGCTGGGGGAGGGGGGTGCAGAAAATTTGCTGAGTCACTACACTGTCATTACACTTTCTACCCAGGACTCTTCAATCATCTCCAGATTTTATGGGACATCTAACCTGCCTCATGAGTGTGGCCTGGGGGGTCATAAGGATTGTTTACCCTGGTGTGACACCAGTGCATCTAACAGGGTTCTCAGACTCACAGCCTTGGCTTCATTAACATCATATTGTAACCGACAGACCTAATGGGCTACAGAGATCATCCTAATAGCTGCAGACAATGAATCTATGTCAAGTGTTACCCGGCTGTGTGAGCTGCTGCTTGCTTTCTGGTATGGAGTCTGTATTATAGAGAAGATTAAAATAGTACGATGCTATTATGGTTTTATAGAGGCAGGGCACGGACAGTTCTGAAAGCCATAACTCTATCTGTGGACCAGGACAGACTTCTTTTCCTCGGCACACCCAAGTCACAGCACCTTGCTGGTTAACCTGCCTAAGTGGACAGTAGTGTCTGAATGGCCCTGAGCACACACAACTAAGCAGCTGGAATGGCAGGATGCAGGCCTGTATCCAACTCTACCGGCATTGCTGAAGACAGCAGTTGCCTTTCCTGTTGACTTGGAATTAACACAGCTCTACTGAAATCAAAGGAAGGCAAGTGCCCTTATTCTTACAAAGTGCCCTCCCCAACCACCTGCCACCATCGTCCATCATCATTATCATCCCCTTTTCATTATTATTGTCATTATTATCTCCTCAGTTTTAGGGTCAAATGCTGTTAAGATTTCAGTATGGAGTTCTTCCTGTTGGCTGAAGTCACTTAGTCTTCTCTCCAGGACTTAATCCACGACATCCAGTCACAGACTGCTAAACTGCAGTGTGCTGAAAGGCACCAGAGGAATCCTTGCCTGAGCTCTGTTCTTTCTAGGCCCCTGTCCTTGACTTACTCCAGGCAGCTGGATCCAATCAAGATGCCATCCTTGGCACTTCATCTGTAACTCTGCAGCTGACTACAGGATCAGAATGAGGGCAAGCAGAATGGGACGCCCCCCAATCAGCCAGGATAGAACCAAACTGGTTATGCACACAGTACAAACTTTCCCAGCCAGAGCAGCGGCAATGTCCACTCCGTGCCCCTCTCCTCGTGGAGCACCCATTCCAATCCACTCCTTTCTCCTCTGCAGGGCATCCCCTCCCACCTATATCAGCGATGCTTCCTACTCCACTCTGGTCTAGTCACAGGCCTTCTAAAGAGCACCCTCATGGGCAGTTAACAGCATAGTCCTGAGGAAGAAAAGCCTGGAACACTCTGGACTTTCTGAATACCGATTACAGCTACAGAATATTCCTACCGCTGCTCCTTCCGTGCTCTTAACCCCAAACACCCTATTCCTAATCTCAGAGATTTTTCTATACTCAGGACTAACAGATGCAATTACCTGGGCCATTTTCTACTTTCTTTAAAACAAAACATAGTTCCCCAAACTGAAAGCCATGAGGTCTTCTGTGGCTTCCCACAGGGTAAGGCAAAGCACTTCTGCCTTTGTTCACAGTCTCAAGAGGCAGCCTAGCTGGACCCTTGCATCCACAGACACTGCACAGGGAACATGGCCAAAGAAGATTGCTGCCCCTCTGGTCCAGTCACAGCGACACGTTTCTGTTTCCCTTTTCCATCTGGATTAGCTGGTTGCTAATGTCCTCTTAGAGAAAGATCTTCTCTTCTCCTTCCTCCTCACAGACTGTTTTCTAGACATGAATCTACCCAGTGTGATCTGTTTCAGGCTGTGGATTTCTGAACGGACCGGTCTGGATGAGTGCACTTTGTTAAATGCCATACACATGAGGGGGCCCATAAACGTCCCTGAAGAGAGACGCCTGCTACATTCTGAGTCCGCCTCGGGAATCAGAGAAAGGAGAGAAGGATGCAGCCACACGTGGTATCCATCTGGAGGAGCAATCAGGACACCAACATCAAAACAGGCTCTCTCTGAAGTGACTGTTACAGTCTCCTCCTCTCAAAGGCACAGTCCCACAGACATACTGCCCTGGACTACAGAGATAAGTTTCAGGACAACTGAGACAAAAGTGCAGGAAAGGGAAGCTATGCAGGACAGTGCATGCCTGTAACTCCAGGATGAAGGAGGCAGACACAGGATAACCATGACTAAGAGGCTAGCTTCGTTTACACAGCAAGACCCATGTCTCTCCTGATAGAAAGAAGCAGCACGGGTAAGAGGCAATGTGTATGTATAAACATGGTTCCAAAGGTTTCATGTTTTTCCTTGCACACATTTCTAGGTTGTGTCAACTGCTAAGAGTCACAGTGACACAGAACTCTATGAACTAGCTCAAGCCCTGTGGTCTCACGGTCTCATGCTTGGGCAAGGCAAGGCAGAGCTGAAAGGAGTCAACAATATGTAAAGGTCTTTAATGAGTGGTCTCATCCTTCGTACTTCAGGGCAGCATGTTTCCCTTCAGGAGAGTGTGCTCTGTCCTGCATGTGGACCAGATGTGGAGGCAGTAGCTGGCTGGCTTCCATTGAGAAGCCAGTTACAGGATTCATTCATGAATGTGTGTGTGTGTCCACGCACGCACATATGGAAGCCAGAATACTGGGTGTATTCTGAGACAAGGTTTCTCACTGAGCATGGAGCTAAGGCTGGTGGCCAGCAAGCCCAACAACCCTGTCTCTGTTCCTCCATCAATGCTAGTGCTATGCGCATGTGTGTGGCCCCACCTTGCTTTTTATGTGGGTGCTAGGAGTCTCACTTGGTTCCTCACACTGGTATGGCAAGTTTGGCTAGTGTTCTTCCCCACCAGGCCTGCTCTCGAGGCCCCAAACCCACGTTACTTGCAGCTTGCTGAGGAGCAGTGCAAAGGGGGCTGACGGGCTTTCACTCGTAGGCCAGACTCTGCATCACACCCGCAGACGGTGCTTTGTTAAGATCAACCTGTGAGATTACCTCAGTCTGCCTGAAGGACCCTTTTAAGCCATGGAAGAGTTCTCTTTAAAATCAATCAACCCAGCAGGAAAACTAGGAGCATGGGAGCCCTCTGGGAGTTCGGCGGCACACTCATCTGTCCAGTCTGACTGGGGGGCAGGGCTTTGGTTGTGGGTACATGATGTGCACTTCTTTAAGTGATAGCTTCAGGCCAGGGTCCGTGCTGAAGGCCCGGAGATGGGCTGTGCTTAGCTCTAGTAGGTACAGAACTGTGTCCATCTTTCAGTGGTGGTCATTACTGGGAAGGCATTTCTGGGAAAAATGGGTTTTGCGACACCTGCCTCATCCTTGAGTCAGTATCAGCTCACCTATAGGAAGAAGACTCATACTGAGTGATCTGGAGCTGTGAGGCCCTGTCCAACTTGTGTCCAGGAGCTGCAGCCTTCAAGATCATCTGGAAGGGCGAGGTCATTCATCCAAGTGCTCATCTCTTCCCTCCACAGATGGGAAAAACTGACCTGAGGAGGAAGTAGCCATCTAAGTCTACACTGCTAGGTTGAGCCTACATGGTAGATCCAAAGCCCCAAGGTAGCCCTGCTCATCAACCTTTATGGCTTCCCAGCATTCTAAGAAGTACCCAACCCCTGAGCTCAGGCCCTCACTGGTGAAACACGGCAGCCAGATTGAGGCTAGTCTAAATCACCCACTGCACCTGGGCTCTTTAGCCTGCGTCCTAGGACAGGAACCATGAGAGCTGCAGAGTGCACTTATCACACAGGTGGGCAGCAGAACACGGCTGTGGGTGGTGAAGGCGGGGACCATGACTGGCCTTTGGCTTCCATCAGCACTCATCTTCCTAAAGCAGAAGCTTCACTGTGAGTGTGGTTCCATTTAGAATCAGCAGCTACATGCTCATGCCATGAAGAGAAGAGGCCCTGTCAGCTGTGTGCAAGCCAGTGTGTTTCCACACCACATCTGAGCGCCTCCTGGAACCTCAGAATCTATGAGGCACTGGGGCAGAGGAGGAAGCACAAGCCCAGAACAGCTCAATGAAAGATTAAACCCGAGGATTCTTCATGAGTCTCTTCCAAGAGACAACAGAGGGAAGGAGGAGGGTGCGAGTGAGGGACGGGAGGAAGGGCAGGATGGAGTATGCTCTTGCTAGTTCTGTGCCCTTAAGACCCCCCATTGATTTTCTTTGCAGAGCCTCAGCTCCAGTCACACTGTTTCTTGGCCTGGTCTCAGGAGACTACTGTTCAGTGAAGTGAAAACTGTAATGAGCAAGCAAATGGCTGTTTCCTAAATCCTGCAAAGTGAGGAAAGACAGACTGCTGCCACTCAGCGGGTGGTTACTGAGGATTCAGAATCCTGAACTCAATGCGTGGACCAGAGGCCCAAACTCTGTGCCCCAGAAGTGAGGGAGCTCTGCTGCCTCCAGCTGCTGTGGGGGTGGCGCTCATCAATTGAGTTAGGGATATTGGCAAGAGCAAACCTGACAAGTACCTTCTTTTCCTCACACAGAGGAAGAAAGGATACTTGCAAACTGTTGGGCCCCAACTAACTTCAAAGCATGAAGGAACTCCCATTAAAAAATAATATCACTTTATTTTTTTTAAATTTTTACTTTATGAACATTGGTGTTTTTCCTGCATGTATGTCCTTGTGAGAGTGTCAGGTCCCCTGAAACTGAAGTTACAGACAGTTCTTAGCTGCCATGTGGGTGCTGGGAATTGAATGCAGGTCCTCTGGAAGAGCAGCTAGTCCTCTTAACCACTGAGCCACCTCTCCAGCCCCATGAATGAACTTCCAAACGGTTACTCCCTGAGCAATCTCACCACTCTGCTCTCTGTTTAGTTTTGATCCACAATCAGCTGGCAGAGACCCTCCATACCAGCCTATGTCCCACATACTGCCAAGCGATGAGTCGGGACAGTTTACAGAAAAAGACAAAACTAACGGAATCTAAACTATCAACAGAAGATGTACTCCGTGGCATTTAAAAAAAAATCTAGAGTTGGTGAGACGGTGCATATGGGTGGCTCTTGCATGCAGAAGGAGGGGCAGTATGATCCCAAGTGTGAGGCCAGTCTAGGTTACATAATCGGATCCTGTTACAAACACACAAGCAAACAACAGCAAATAGCTTCAAAATATCAGTTGCAAAACTAGGGAGTTAGCTTAGCTGGTAATGTGCTTGCCATAAAAGCATGAGGACTTGAGTTCAATCCTCAGCACCCGTGTAAGAAGCAAGGTGTGCTGGTGTGTGCTTGTAATCCTAGCACTGGAGGGAGAGGCATGTGGGTCTCTGGGATCTCTGGGGCTCACTGGCCACCTAGAATAAAGTACGGGATGAATTCAAGGCCATTGAAAAGACCTTGTCTCAAAAAAATGTTGATGGCTTCTAAGGCATGACACTTGAGGTTGACCTACTAGTGCTACTACAATTATACACCACACACACAGGTCAGTACTGTCACTGAGTTCTAGAAAGGAAATCCAGAAACAAATATTAAAGTCCATAGCTTGGAGATGGGATGTTTCTATTTTATTTATATTTGGCCCTTGGTTATTTACTGAGCTCCCATCAATATTTTTAAAATATTTAAATATATTATAACACACACACACACATGTAGTGATATTTTGTGTTTTAACAAATAAAGCTTGCTTGAAGATCAGAGAAGCAATGCAGCCAGCCACTAGAGAGACCTTTTGCCTCTACCAATGCTCATACCAAAGGGCGATCCTCTCCTCAGACTGCTTCAGACTGCATCCTCAGACTGGACTGAGCTCCTGTCTCCTTCCGCCTTATATTCCTCTCTCCGCCCAGCCATATCACCCGTCTCTCCTCCCTAGCTCTGGGATTAAAGGCATGGATCCCAAGTATCACCTTTGTGTTAACTCTGTTTCTCATTTAGTCTGGATCAATTTCATGTAGTTCAGAGTGGTGTTGAACTAACAGAGACCCATCTACTTCTGTCTCCTAAGTACTGGAATTAAAGGTGTGTGCCACAACTCCCTGGCCTCTAGTGGCTTAATTCTGCACTCTTATCTTCAGGCAAGCTTTATTTGTTAAAACACAAACTATCACTACACATATAGTGATAGTTTGTGTATACACACACACACTTATATATAAGGAGAGTGTGTGTGTGTGTGTGTGTGTGTGCGTGCGTGCTGGTGTCCAGAGGAAGGTGCTGAAGCCCCTGCAGCTGGAGTTATGGGTGACTGTGAGCCAGGAATCAAACTCAGGTCCTTTGTATAAGCAGCAAGTGCTCTTAACTGTGGAGCCAACTCCAGCTCCTCCCATCTGTCTGTCTGTCTGTCTGTCTGCACATGCAGGCATATGGAGGTTAGTCATCCGTATTTGAGCTCCACCTATTCTTTGAGATGGGGCTTTCACTGAAGCCAACATTCATGGATTCAGCTAGGCTGGCTGCCCAGAGAGCTCCAAGGATCTTCCTGTCTCTGCTTCTCTGGCTCTGGGTTTACACAGATGCTGGCATCGACCTTCAGTCTTCATACTTTTACCTTCTAAGCCACCCCCAGCCCGTTTTTACTATTTTTTAATGTTAGACCTTTTGAAAGGTGTGTTGTGCACGCCATGGTGTTCTCTTTGTACTGTCCTGTGGTGTCTTCCACTTGCTGCCTGTGAACCCTCCTCAGTGGGGAGTCTGTCCATGCCCTCATTCTCTTTCTGGCTGGACTGCTGGGATTTCACTGCTGCCTTCTGAGAGTTCTTTGTCTGTCTGAGATGTTTACTTCTCTGCTGGACATGTGGTTTACAAATATTTTCTCTAGTCTGTAGCATGTCTTTTCATCTTCTTTACAATGTCTTTTAAAGAGCATAATATTTTTATTTTGAAAAGGTCTAACTTACCAATCTGTCTTTTTGTGGACTGACCTCCTAGAGTCTGAACTTCCGCTTCCTGCTCAGTTTTGTGCTTCACATTTAAGTGTGTGATTTGCTTTTGGCTAATTTTGTAGAGGATGTAAAGTTTAAGTCAAACCTCTGCATGTGGAGACCCCCAGCTTTCTAGAACTGACTCTGGAAGTCTCTGCCTCTTATTGGCACTGAACTTGTACCTTTTGTCAAAATCCAGCTGTCCCAGATAGATCCTGGAATTTCCCATACTTCAGGGAGAGAGTACAAAATAAGGCATACATCTTGTTAACATGGGGCTTGCAGAGGAAAACCAGTGGCATGTCCATTAGAAAGTCAAGGTCCCTAGGAAGTGAGAGTATGGGGAAAGGGCTGAGGCAGTTACCAGGGTGGAAAGGAGACTTGTGGGTTGGGGACAGGGAAGCAGAGACCTGAAACTTTCAGGGTTTCATTCTATAGAAGGAAAGTTAATTATAAAGTTGGGATTTAGATCCCTATAGCTTATAGCCTGGTAAGTACAGGACAAAATTCTTCTCTGTCATTTGTTCACTGGCTGGTAGGTAGACAACCAACCCTCCACTGCACGGGGATTACGGGGCATTTACTCCAACAGTTCTTTATAATTCTACTTACAGGAAGTCAATTCAATGTCCTAACCTCAACTCCAGTCAGCCTGCAAGTATTTACTGTATAACAACTATGAGCCAAGCGTCTAGGCAGAGCCAGTGAAAAGGCACCATAACCCCGCTGAAAGGACCACACTACTGCCAAAGTTTATCATCAAGTCCAGCATGTCTGATGCACACGTGGTTGGTGGCTCTAGCTGTGAGAAGTGGCCTTTTCCTTTCCTTCCAAAAGCTGAGTGTCAGCGTGTGATTATGACCTCCGCCCAAACCCTCAAATCCTCAGCCTAACCAAAGGCTACTGGGGAACCAAGAAGTATTACTTTTAAAGGTTGCCAAGTCTTGATCTAAACCAGCCAGCAGATAGTAGCAAATACACAGCAACCATGATTAATGAGAACCCTAGGCACCAATTTCCAGGCCCCGAGAAACAAATATGATCTGAGAAGTAAGCTGTATGTATCAGGCTAGTGAGCTCATCTTGCTTTCTAGAGATTCATTCCACAGCTGTGGTGTTTTCAAGGGCAGGGGTCACTTTGAGGCTTCCAGGGTTTTCTTCCTTCCTTCACATGGTGTCTGGTGTGACTGGCATCAGAACCCTATCTTAGATACAGACCTTAGCAGGCTATCGTGTGTTCTGACAAGGAATGACATGGTCTGATGTTTGGGAAACCCCATGTGGCCTTCCTGGAAGCTCTGGATGCTGCCCTCAAGGGGAGCTGGGTAGTTCAGGGCCTTGTGCTGTGTTTTTCACTTCCCTGTCCCTGAGCCACATCCTGCCCATGTACCTGGGTTTAGCTATCAAGGCAGACAAGTGGTCCAGGGAGAGAAGTCCCTCCTATCTAGAAACCATAGCCAGAGTCTGAAGCTCTGGATTCCAGAAGTGCCAGAGTTTTCTGGTCAATCTCAATGACACAACAGGCAGATCTGGGACAACAGCCCTCAGACACATGGATCTGCTCAGAGCTGGGTATCACTGCAGATCGCTCCTGCGCAATGAGGTGGGTGGGGAAGGGGAGTTCATTTGTGCATCACACAGACAACTCTTTAAAATGGCCTTCCTAAACCATCAGCACTAGTTGTAGACGCTCAGGACTGCCCAGGGAAATGCCAGAGCTGCCTCACCAGCCCTCCCTAGCAGCCTCTTACCTGCCTCATGAGTGTGCTGGGAGGGAGACCTGTGTAGATAGGACAGAGAGCACAAGCGTGGGCCCTGTTCCTTGGGACAGGGACAGCCCCCCAGGGATGCTCCACTGATGGTTGTGTAAACACATTCTGAACTTGCTTTCACTGACTCAGTGGGAAGAGAGTGCCACTCCACTATAATTCCCATCTGGGTGCTTTTCCAAATGGTTGGCTGTTATTTCAATGTTCAGTATACATATTCCATTTCCTTCCCTTAATATTTGTTTGACTTATTCTCCAGTGGGGCCTGGGTGCATTGGAAGGGCTTGGCAAGGTCAAGCCATGCCATGGTGTCTCTCAGCACCTCCTCAGCCTCTGGCTTGTCTCTGGATCTTCTTTCAGCAGTGCTCACAGCTCTGGCGGCACACATGAGCTGTTTTCCCTTCTGTCTCACAATGCTTTCAGGTAGAAATCAATGCAAGCTGGAGAAAGAACGGGGTGAACAGACTTGCAGGCTGCACACTGGGAGCTGGAGATACTATGGAAAGGACAGACCTTCCAAGCAATGACTTGCCTCTAACTACTGCCTTTCCTGTCTGCCTGGGGTAGTGCAGTCTCTCAGGTGGGACCACTTGGCCACACTGTCTGCTGAAGACAAGAGTCTGGGTGACAGCAACTCTTAGGGCTTAAATAGAAAAGTAATAATCAGAGTGACAGACAGATAATCAGATAGGCAGACAGATATCCTTTTCAATACAGTCCTGATGTTATGTACAGGCTCAGGAAAAGGATCCATAAAGGAATGGAAATAGAGGCTATTTCTTCTCAGTTGAATATGGATCTATCCATATTTGTCTCAGCTATATAAAAATTGAGTTTTGCAGTGCCCTAGATAACTCACAGACTGAGCTTGCCCAGAACCCACAGTAGGAAGTGCCATAAAGAAACATCTTTCTGTAGCGTTCCCTGGATCTCCAACAAGCCTGGCTGGGTACATCTCCAGAGCAGGACTGGATTCCTAGGGAGATAAACAGAAGGCAGAGGACCACATGCCTGACAGAACGGGCCCAAGACTCACTCTGTACTCATTTGTTTCTAGATCCAGCATCTGTGAGATCCCGGACAGAGTGACACTCTAGGTAGAGAAACACACGGACAGAGAAGTGAACTTTTATGTTTTTAAAGGCAGTGACAACAGAATCTACTTCTGTAATTCTTTAGGGTAGACAGTTTCCATCTGCAACCATTGTATAAGAGAAAAATCAGAATTTATTTAGAACCACAGATTGTGTCTTCTCTCCTGCTGTCCCTGAATGCACATATAGATGGCTGTATTTTAGTAATTCTGTTTAAAATATAAACATCACACCATCTCTGATTAATTCAATTAGCCAGGTTCCCCATCACTCATTAAAACCACGCTCTGGGTGAGTAGGTACTGTTCTTCTGCTGGGCTCTCCAATCATTCCAACACTGTCTTTAGACTTTCACCACCTGGGTCTCACTCGCTTTCCTGTCTCCAGTCTCTGTCACCACAAATTTATCCTGAGATCAACTTCTTTTTACACACACCTCCTAAGAGACTCTTCTATCAGCCTCAGAGTCTGTCCATTCCTCTCTCAGCTGGCCCTCTACTGGCTAGCTAACCTAACATCCATTGTTAACAGAACTTCTAGGCCCACACCGCAGCCCACACTCACTCTCAGTTTCAAGCCTTGTTCTAGGTGACTCCTACATCAAGAAAACCCAGTTGGAGAAGGGACTATGAGAAAAGAATGGGGTAAGCCATGATATTTTGCTGTCTTCTGTGATTGTTTTTTGAAAGTATGTAACTGGGCAGCTGTGAACAAAGTAATGTAAGTAAGTTCATATAATTTATTAGCACCCAAGAGGCCTGCGCAGCCTCTGCCACCTATGGATGTCCAAGCATCAGCACCCATGCCTGACAACACACAGCCACTCTGTCCCTTCCCACTCCCGCATGAAGCCCTAACTATATTTATAGCCAACATCATTAGCCAAGAGCGTTTCACCTCTCTCAGGTGAAAAATGGCCAACACTTAAGTGCCACTAATAATTTTTTATGGTTGGAAATGTGGATCAAAGTATGAAAGGAAAAATAAATCCACAGGTTTGCACACTCAGCCAAGTCTCCATGGCTCATTTTCAACCACATGTTTTAAACTGTCTCTTAGAGGAGGGGGAGGGGAGTAGGAATAAGTTGCTTTTTATTTCCATGCTTTTTAGTGTCTGAAATAAAAGCAGAGACGGGGGGGGGGTCAAACATCCAAGTAACATTATACGCTGCTACCGTTCCCCCAGAAGCACCTCACAAATGAGTATCAAGAACTGAATAGATACTTTCCTGGTAAAATACATAAACAGATAAATAAATTATCCCAGGCTGAAAGGAATCTCCCATCTGGTAGCTCACTAGAGCTTGTCAAACAAGTCAGAAACACGCAAGGCCAGAGAGGATCATTCCAAGCTCCTGACTTCAGGGATGGAGAGAGAGGGGAAAGTTTCTCAGGGCCCTTTGCCTTCCAAGAGGGAAAGTGGTCCAAGGAAATGATTACATCTAGCACTGGATCCAAATGTCTGTGCACTCAGGTCACAAGACTGGAAAAAAAAAAAAAAAACTGGCCTGACCTCATTCCCCAGACCTTACTTTGTACCACAAAGTCTTACAGAGTCAATGTTCATTTAACATTTTCAAGACGTAGACTGACTTCTTTGTAGTTCTCCAGTCCTTGGCAGCAAAGCATGAAGGGATAGGGTTCTCTCCTCACATTCTGTGCTTCTATGAGCAGAACTAGAAATGCTGATAGGGTGGGTGCCATGTAGAGATCTGAGCTGCTCGCCTGGCCAGCTGCGAGGCTGGGGCAGGGCCACACAAGGGGGATGAAGCCTCATCTGTGGGCTTATAACACCTACTGGTGCAAAGATTTGGCAAAGGCCAGACAGAGCACAGCAGGGCTCTACAAACTTCCTCTTGGAAAGGGACTGCAGAGTTTATGCTTTGTTTCCAAGCTAATAGTACAGGGAGATTGTCCCATCACTCACCTGTGAATCTTTCTTGTGTCTTTGGGAAGTGTGTTCTATGAGCTGGCATACAGTCTGCCCTATAACCCTTAAGCATGGTGTGAAGCTTCCATCACAATGGTCTCTGTCAATCAAGTCTTCCAGATCTTTGGCATGCATTACCACTACCTACTCACTTATGAAAATGACACAATCTGGGGCCTGGGGCTGCATGTGACACCTCAGCAGAGGTGCTTTCAGAACCACGAGCAAAGCAGGACCTGGTCACCTCAGACTGCTCTGTCTCTAATAACAACCTGTGCATCCTCCTCTCAATGTCCAATTCATGTGCAGCTGGTCTGAGTGTCACAAGATTGCTCCAGATGTTACTCTTCATGCCCAGCAGTTTGGCATGTTCCCATGTGAAGTCATAGTTTAGTTTACCTGCACTTCTGATTCCTCAGGGGCTGCAGGAAGTTTTTTGATCTAAAGTTCTGTCTCCAGACAAAAACATAAAAACTCTAGAAGCCTCTGCTGCTGGCTTCTTCCTTAGCAAGGATTCCAGATGGGGAGACCCTACTGTCACTTGGTTTTTCTATAGTCTCTTTGGCACAACAGTAAAAAAGACCTCTGGCACATTTTCTCTTCGACTCTCAAATAGTCAATATGGTGTTTTAGCTGGATTTTTTGGGAGGGTGGGGTTAAGCTAGGATAATGGATTTAACTATTACAAACACAAGGGCTATAGAATAGAAGAAATAAAGATGCTGCTTTCATAGAAGAATGGGCAAGGAACTTTTGATTGTGTATACCTGAAGCACTGGGGTGACTAACCTAACCAGCTGCCTTAGTTAGTGAACTCACAAATGCAGAATGAGCCTTCCTCCCAGGTGCATCCAGAACATTAACAACATAGGCCTTATGCTAAGTCAGTCTCAAGGCATTTCCAAGTAGCGGGTTTCTCAGCACAGTTGTATCAAACCAGTAACAAGAGAAAAAAGGTAACTTAAAAATGTGACAGAAGCAAGCAGTGTGTTTATATGGACCTATGGATTAAAGAAGATAACACAAAGGAAATCCCATAATATTTTGAACTTCAGGCTAACAGAAATATGACACATCCAAACTTGAGAATGAGGGCTGGGGACCCCGAGTCTGCGTGTAAGAGAACCTGCTGTTAAAACAAGGGGACCTGAGTTAGAGTTCCGTGTAAAAGTTTGGCATGACTGGACATGCCTGTTAAGTCCAGCTTTGGAAAAGAAGACATGTGGGTTCAGGGAGCTTGTTGGCGAGACTGCAGGCTCAGTGAGAGTCTGTGTTAAAAAATAGGGTGGAGAGTTACAGAAGAAAACACCTGACATTTTTCTTTGGCCTTTGCAACACACACACACACACACACACACACACACACACACACACACACACACACACACACACAGAGTCACATATACACAAAACAGACACACACATACACACAGTCACATAGACACACTGTAATATTTTGGCCTGTTTCCTTAAGAGACAGGCCACGCCCACTCCCTTCCAGCTTCCAGCCTGTGACCCTGACTCACTCTCTTTCTGTTCAGCTCTCTCACGGGAGCAGCGGCCGCTTCTCTTCCCCCTCCCCCCTTTCTCTATCTATTTCTTTTCTAATAAACGTCTAACTTTATATGGTGTGTCCGTCAGTCTCTTGCCATGCCTGCCGCGCCTGTCACATGTCGGCGACCGGCAGCTGTCTCGCCCTGGGACTGGCTGCTCAGGTTCCGCGCTCCACCGCCGCCCGCCATGCGCTTGGCCTGGCTGCCCGCGTGTTCACGGGGACCCCCGGCAGCAAGCTGGTTCCCCTCCCCTCCGCCATCCTTTTTTTTTAAATAAAAAGAACAACATTGGTGCCGTGACTCGGTTTACTTATGTTTTTGTCTCTAAATTCCTCTTGCTAACTCTGTTACATGTATGTTTTATACAATGGCATGCTTTTTGGTAGGGCCCACCAAGGCATCCACTTCATCCAATTCCTGTTCACTCTCTCTGTGTGTGTGTGATCATACATGTAACTTAAATGCACCTATGCTTAATGTTATAATTGTTCATTACATCTCATTTCAGACTACAAAAACCGTAAATCTCATGTTTTAAGCTGGTATGTGCTTTTAAGTCTCTTACAAAATATATTAAACTGTTCTCTACTATTGTCAGTTCTGCCATTAAATAAAACTGCCTTCTATTGCAAACAGTTTTCTTTCTGACATTTTACGAGTGTAAATCTTACCTGTTAAGTTGGGAGCCAATGCGGTCAAGCTCAGACCCAGCTCCCCAGGCAGATTCTAAACTGTAGTTATACCTAATAAACAGCCCTCAACTACTCAGAGATCTGAGAAATATGGCATTTATTAAAAAAACTTTTCATAACAAAAAGAGACAGGTTGGCTTCTGGCAGCAAAACTCTACTTCCTCCAAAGAAGACAAAAGACAGATGGACACAGAACAACGTCCATCCACAATTCGCTGTAACTGCCAAGTGCTAAACGTTGGGCAAAACTGCCTGTCATCTAAACTAAAGATCTCCTGATGTGGACAGAATGGCAGGAATCAACAGCCTAGCTGCTCAGGTCAAGGTAGGCCTGTCTTCCTACAGATTTCTTAGCCCACAGGATCTTCTGGAGCCTGGCAGGCCCTGCACTAAACAGCAAAAGGCAAATAAGACCTTCAGCGACTATGGAGAATCCTAAAGAGGAGTAGCTCTAGATGCCAACCAAGTAAGTTCTCTGTCATTTTTAATCAGTAACTCAAGCAAAATTTTATCCTTCTCAAAGATCTCTGATGTAGTTTGATAGCTAAAAGGTTTTCTCAGTTTAAAAGAACAACCTTACCAAACAAGTTTCAGATCAATTTCTCTCTCATGATGCCTTCCATAGTCTTAAAAATATTTTTCATTATACAAAAATATCTGTCACAGTCATTCTGACATAAATATGCTACTGTTTATACAATATATATGTCTAAAACTTCAGTTTTCACAAACCCAAAGAATTCTTGTGAGTTCCAGGGAGCCGAATTGAAGGATCCACCTTAAGACAGGTATAAGAAACACCAAACATCTCCATACCACAAACACCAGACAAGAACAAAGAGACCAGCCAGCCAGCTGGGGTGACATCACCGACCCCTGCCAGCGCTCAGCCTTCTCAGGTGCCCCCCCCCAAGACGACGCCCACAAATAAGCCAGAAGCAGTCTTGAGAATCCGCCGCCCCAATTCCTTCAACCTGTAGTGCCTAATCCCCGGTTTTTATTATAAAAAGAGTTGGGAATGTAATATTTTGGCCTGTTTCCTTAAGAGACAGGCCATGCCCACTCCCTTCCAGCTTCCAGCCTGTGACCCCAACTCACTTTCTCTCTGTTCAGCTCTCTCACGAGCAGCGGCCGCTTCTCTTTCCGCCCCTCTCTCCCCTCTCTCTCTCTTTTCTAATAAACTTTATATGGTGTGTCCGTCAGTCTCTTGCCATGCCCGCCACGTCTGCCACATGTCGGCGACCGGCAGCTGTCTCGCCCTGGGACTGGCTGCTCAGGTTCTGCGCTCCACCGCCGCCCGCCATGCGCTCGGCCCAGCTGCCCGCATGTTCACAGGACCCCCCGCAGCAAGCTGGTTCCCTCCACCATCCTTTTTTTTTTTTTTTTTTTTAAAAAAAGAACAACACGGGACTGGAGAGATGGCTCAGCAGTTAAGAGTATTGCCTGCTCTTCCAAAGGTCCTGAGTTCAATTCCCAGCGATCACATGGTGGCTCATAACCATCTGAAATGAGGTCTACAAACAGAATACTGTATACATAATAAATAAATAAATATTTAAAAAAAAGAACAACACATACACAAAGACACACACAAACACAGACACACACACATACACATAAACACACAGAGATACATTCACATATACACACACAGAAATATACCAACAAAAATTCATAATATACACCTGAAGCAACAGTTAAAGAGAAATTTCAATGCATATATTAGAAAAAATCAATATTAAAACTAAGGATCTGTGCTTTCAAGCCAAAAAACTAGAAAAAGAACAGTAATTTAGATTTACGAATGCAGAGTGTGAAATCAGTCAAGCAGAGTGGTGATTAGCACAAAACAGAGAAAGCCCAACAAAGCCAGTTCTCTGAAAGAATGATGGCATTATCAGGTCTAATAAGGAGTATAACCAGAGACCAGAAAACAGAAATCAGTGTGGCCAAATACACCCGCAATCCAGCCGTCAGGAGGAGGCTAAAGGACCATGAGATTGAGGACAATTTAGACTGCAGCGTGAGACTCTGCTGGAGGGAGGAGGAAAGAAATGACCAGTATCAGGAGGAAAAAAGACAGTCATTCCAAATGCTAGAAGCTACTGTGCATGCCCATAACCTATCAACACAAATGCAAGAGAGCTGAGCAAGTCTGACTAGAACTGGACACGTCGGGGAAGTCAGGCCCTGAGGCTGTGCTTGGGGATGAAGAAGAGCAGCAAGGGGTGGAGGACCCACCACCATCAAGGAGGCCTCTGCCCCAGCTACAGAAGCAGGGTGAGCGAGGCACACGCAAACGTACCTGCTCGTGTATGTGCTTGTATAAACAAACAGACTCAGCTTTCGGATGCTGCTTTCTGGTGACCACTTCAACACAAATACTGCTTTGATGCATTCAGCTTGTGAAATTTATTGACATCTCTACAAGTCCTGCTGTGGCCTGCTGGGCCTCTTGAGTCTAAATTCCAGAAATTATCAGCTCTTATTTCTTCACATACTTTTTAGCCACTTTCTTCTCCGGAAACTCCAATGGATGGCACTGTTAAGTGTGTTGTTACTGTCCCCAGGCTCTACTTTTGTTGTTGTTGTTGTTGTTGTTTTGTGTTGTGTCCCCTTTTGTTGCACTTACCAAGTAACTGCTCCTGACTTATCCTCAGGCCCATTGCTCTCTCCTGTGCCTCCATTCTCTTAGGAAGCACTGAATTTGGGAGTGGATAACTTTAGTTTCATCACTTCCACTTTGATCTTCCTCACTTCTCCCTTGGGGGGGGGCTTGTTTGCTCATTTGTTTCGCCTGCTCTTGCTGCCCTTCAGCACCAGCTGCTTTAAATGTCCCTAACAAACAGCCTGTCCTCAAGGGCGACACCTCAGCTTTTCTCCTTGAAAGCTGCAGTCTTCCTGAGTGGAGGAAGACCCCAACAACATTTTCAGTATTTCCTTTGTCACCATTTCTTTTCCTGATGCTGTGACAAAAGCAACTAAGGGAAAGGGATTCATGTGACTCACAATTCCAGATTACAGCCCAACATGGTGGGGAAGTCCCAGTGGCAGTAATGCGAGAGAACTAGTCACAGTGCCTCCAAGAACACAGCAGAAAGCAATGAATTAATGTGTGCAGAGACAAAGAGATCCCTGGACCTACTAGCCAGTGAACACAGACAAATAACTGGGTTCTTGGCCTAACAGGAAACCCTATCTATAAATAATGATTGAAGAAGGCATGCAGTGTTGACCTCTGACCTCCAAATGTGTTCACACACCCATATCCACACATACATTTGTACAAACCCAAACACATGCCCTTACACGCACATGCGTGCACACGCACACACCCCTTTGATTTAACATATTCTGCAAGTTATAATTGTCCACGATTTGTATCGATCTCTACGAGGTTTTGTAATCGTCTGCCAGTGACTGACATCTGTACTCACAACTTTTCAAAGCTTAGCTTCCCTTCACCCTCATGTGCTACCTGCTGCCTGGGAGCACAAGGGAAGATGGGAAGGATGTATTTTTGGTTCATAGGTTCTGGGATTTCAAGCAATGGCTTTGTGATCCCATGAGCTGAGGTAAAATATCACAGCCTCAGAAACGCAGGGGCGAGAGCAGCAGGAAAAGGAGCTCCTTGGGAGCATGCCAAGTAACCTACTTCCTCCACCTAGGTTCTACCTCCCTGAAAAGCCCACAGCCTCCCATACCACACCCCCCAGTTAGGAATCCAATGTCCACACTAGAGAGTGTGGGTCCATTTCATAGTCAAGCCATACTAACACTCTGCCTCGGGGCCCCAAAGGCTCATGGACATCTCATAATACAAAATGTATTTAGTTCATCTCTAGGAGTTCCCAAAAATCTAAACAGTTCCAACATTGTTTAAAAGTTCAAAGTCTCCTCTGCGTCTCAAGCAAACCCTTAGCTGTGAGCTGCTTGCTGTCAGCAAACAGCCAGTCACAATGACAAGAAATAAACATTCCCATCCCAGAAGACAGGACCTTCTGCAGTCCCGGATATGTGGCAGCAGGATGTGTGCTCCAACAGAATTCCTGGCTCTACCACCTTGAGTTGGCATCTGTCATGGCCTCTGTCCTGAGTATAAGTTCCACTTATTGCCTACGGCTTTCCTAGCAGATGTCCTGTGTCCCTGGGAACTTTAACCCTCTTGAGGAGCCACTACATTTTAGTATCACCTCACAATCACCTGCACTGCCCTCCTAGCAGCTGC
Organism: Ondatra zibethicus; assembly: GCA_004026605.1. NCBI lineage: Eukaryota > Metazoa > Chordata > Mammalia > Rodentia > Cricetidae > Ondatra > Ondatra zibethicus. The sequence continues at coordinate 35,138 of PVIU01005140.1, forward strand.
CTGCTGGAATCCCAAGCCTGCCACACATTGCCCCCCCCCCCCGCCCCGCCATTTCTTTGAAACGGTGGAAGCCTCCTCTCTTGCATTCTGCATCCCTTCAAAACCAGCATCAGGTGGACAATACCAAGGCCTCCCACACTTCTCTAGGCAGCCCTATGCAGGGTGCTCTGTAGGCGTGATCTTGTCAAGGGAAAGTATTTTAAATGAGTTTACAATTCTATACCTTGGAACCATGGGGGGGGGGGATCTGGCCAATTGCTGATATTCCCTCAGGGTGTCTTTTTATTGTCTAACCACAAAGAGCTTGGCCTCTTTCTAACGATAACAATTCCATTAACAACCACACCCTCCTTGTCTGCAACTTGCAAAAAGCTCCTTTTCTGTTCAGACTGCACAATGTTTTTGGATCAATCTGCTTTACTTTTTAAGACTATTTCTTGCTGTAAATCTAGCTGAAAGCAGCTACCAATAGTCATTCCACAATCTGAAATGCTACATGTTTGGCTGGGGGCTTCACCCCAGCTCCTGGCATGAGCTCCTTCCTCTGGGAGTTGCCTCAATCCAAACTCCACCTCTGAGAAAGCCCACAAAAATGATGACCCCTCCCCAGGGAGGGTCAAGAAAGTCTGCCAAATGGTAACCCCTCCCCAGGGAAGATTGGGACCACTCCCACAGGCTATTTAAACTGCCCCCCAGAGAATGAACACGTGGTCTCCGGGTTTCACATGGTCTCCTTTCTCTCTCTCTCCCCCCTCCATGCTTTCCTGGGGCCACCTAGGAGCGCTGCATTAAACATAGGCATCTTTAATTCGGTTTGATTCAGTCTGATTGGGATTATTTGCATCAGCGGAGAGGTTCGTCTTTAAGGAAATCCTTAACATTACACTGTCTTGAAATTTTCTCTACCAAAGTTTTAGGACACATAAAAAAGGTAGACAAATTTTTGCCAAATATAACACAAATGGCTTTTGGTCTAATTCTGAACTGAGACTTCGTTTCTCTGAAACTTCATGAACTCAGCATTTGCTGTCTACCTTTCCATCAGTGTTTGTTGCTCTGGGGATCCATTAGTATGGCCTGTAAAGCTCTGCATACACCATTCTAGAGCTTCTGTAGTTCTCCAAATTCTTGCAATTCCTCATGTAAGAGACAAATGGCCAGGATCAGTCACAGCCAGGACCACACTCCTGCTGTCCATTTTCTGTATTAGTTATCTTTCTCAACGAGGACACAAACACCTGACAGAAACAATTTCTGGGCAGAAGGGTTTATTTTGGTTCGTGGGCTTCCCAGATTTCAGCCCGCAGTGGCTTGGCTCCAGGAATTTGGACAAGACATCATGACAGGAAGAGTATGAGTGGAGGGAAGAGAAAGAGAGGGAGGGAGAAGAGAGGGGAAGGAGAAGGGAAAAGGGAAGGGGAGGAGAGAGGGAAGGGAATGAGGATGGAGAAGAAAGGGAACATTTACTATGGAAACTATTATAACTCCTGATAATGATGTGTTTTTTCTTTTTGAGTGGCCAAACTTGGGAGTTAATCTGTTTCGTTAATCTTTTCAAAGAGCCAGTTTGGACATGTTAATTTCATCTGTTGGTCAGTTATCTACTTTACCGTTTTTAACACTTGCCTACTCTTATTCTCTCCTTTTTCTCACTTGCCTCAAGTTTTACTTTTCTCCACAGTTTCTTTTTGGTCACTAGTTTTAAGTTTTTATTCTTTTCTAATCTGGTAATTTATGATATGATTTTTTTTCCTAAGTACTGTTTTAGTTGTATTCTGTAATTTGATTTTCCAAGCTTGGAACTTACAAATACTAATTAATTAATTAATTTTGAGAAAGAGTCTTGCTATATTTCCCAGATTGGCCTGGAATTTACTATGGAGTACATGCTGGCTTCCAGCTTGTAATCATCCTGCCTCAGTCAAGGGCTGTGATTATAGGTGTGAGCTGCTACACCTTGCTTTGTGTTAGATGTTTACCTACAGTAGACGTATTGTCATTTTAAAAATATGTATAAGAAGATGTTGCAAACCACTGAGTAAAAAGACCTTATCATCTGTAGTGATCGGACCTGGCTTTTCTGTTGACAATTACCTACCATGTGTTAAGTACTGTGGAACGCGGGCATCTGGCTGTCGCCTCTGGGCTCACGGCTGTGATGACCCTACACAAGACCTGCACAGACAGAACTGGCTAACATTACATCATGGAGAAAGAGAGAGATTCATGAGGCCCGCCCTCTCCCACAACAATAGATAGGCAGTTAATGGTCACCAGGACAGTGACTGACATTTTCTTCATTAGTGTAGTACTGGTAAGTTGCCCATACTTCTGTAAGTAATCATAAATAAATTAATTGGATCCCCAAGATAAGACTTGAATGGAATGCTTACTTTGGTCTGCTGGAGTCCCATTTATGGAGAATAGATGTTTCTTGTCTCCCCAGGATTGTCCACATAACAGTGGTCAACTCTAAATTCTGTTTCTCTGATTTACATGTCTAAATTTGAAACAATACCAGTATCTTGATTGATGAAACTTTATGGTAAGTCTTAAAACAAGGTAGTGTTAATACTGCAAATTATTTTCCAAAAAGGGTTTGGTTTTTGCAAGGCTATTGTATTCCCATTAAAAGTTTAGAAATCGGGGCTGTGGCTCAGCAGGTAAGAGGGCTTGTTCTGCAAGCACGAGGGCCTGAGTTCGGATCCCAAATGCTTAAGCAGAACAGATGAACACAAACCAGCCCTGGCTGCACACGCCTGCAACCTTAGCACTGGGGGTCAGAGACAGGCAACCACTGATCTGCTGCCCCAACACTGCATTTTCTAGAATTTCATACATGTGAACTCATAAATAAACTCTATTCTCATCTTCATCTTACTTCATTAACTGAGCATACTCATTCTGAAAAGTATATACACTGTTGCATGTATCAATAGTTTATTCTTATTTATTACTGAGGGCTGGGGATAAAGATCAGGTAGAGTGCTGGCCTGGCTCTGGGTCTGATCTTCAGCATTGCAATGCCTCCTGCACCTCCCCCAACAAATCCTATTTACTGTTTAATCAACTCCTATTGCAGGATATGTTGCTGTTCACTTACCCATTGGACTGACAGACAGACACTGGTTTTGTTTTCCTTCAGGTTCTGGCTATACTGAATAAAGCTTCTATGAATATCAGTGTACAGGCATTTGCATCAACACGGGTTCTTATTACTCTAGACCTCTGATGCTAGGAAGAATGATGGCATGACACGGCAGGTGCTGCTACGGCTTGGATGTGGTATGTCCCCTAATGCTCACATGGTGAGTCCTGGCCCTCAGTTTAACAGTGCAGAGGAGATATGGGAACTTTAAGAGACAGGACTTGGTGGGAGGTTCTGGGGTCAACAGGGGCACAGTCATCAGAAGGAGTTAAAGGAACTCTGGTAGCCCCAAGCTCTGTAGAGATGAGCTGTTAGAAGGCCTCACACCTGACTACTCTTTGACTTCTGGTTTGACATGTGGTGGCTCCTCCCATTGTAGGTCCTTGCTAGGGGCAACCCAATGCTGGCACCTGCCTTTGAGTCTCTAGAACTGGAAGCTGAATTTCTGTTTTATAGAGCCATTCAGCTAGGTGTGGTGGTACACATCTATAGTCTCAGAACTCAGGAGGTGTAGGCAGAAGGACCAGAAGTTACAGTCATCCTCTAACCACGTACTGAGTTTGAGGCTAGCCTGGGCTACATAAGATTACATATCAAATGAAAGAAAACAAAACAACCCCCCCCCCAAAGCTAGTCTGGCTCAGGTATCTTGATATATATAGTGTGTGTATGTGTGTGTTTATTATTTATATATAACATTTCAAATTCTGTTTCATCACACCATTGCATCCAGATTATGAATCAGCACAGAGCAGAAAGGGTCCGTGCCTTATTGTGCACATACACTTTGGCAATGGGGGTCAGTCATTCATCAAAAAGTCACTGAATAACTGCTGAGTTCAATAAACTGGATTAGGTGGAGACTGCTGCTCTCTCTCCACGGTTCCTACCCTGGTGCTCAGATTCTAGAAGAAAAAAAATGGAAACTAAACAGTAAATCTCTGAGGTAATGACTCCTTGTTTCTAAAGAGGTACCAAGTCGTCTGCAGCTCACCCAGACTGAGACGGGCAGCTTCTGAGCATCGGGTGACAGGAAGAGCGGGAGTTAACGAAGCCGCAATCCCAACAGACTCTGCTGAATGCCAAGAAATGGTCTGGGCTTTCATACAATTTCCCTAGGAAATGTTAAGCTGGGAGCATAGCCCCCAGGCCTGAGAGTTGTATTGGTCTGGACTCCCAATCCCAGGAAGGGGTCAGGACCACTCCCAAGGTATTTAAGAGAGCTCCCAGAAGAGGAACAGGTGGTCTCTTTTCCTTCCTCCTGGTGGTTTGTTTGTGGCCTCCTGGTTCCCCCTCAGGGTCACCCGAGAGTGCAGGAATCCCATTAAACCTGGATATTTGTTAATTTGGCTTGTTGTGATTTGGTTTGATTGGGATTTTTGCATTGGCAGAGAGCTCACGTTAGGAAAAATTCCTAACAGTATTAACTTATTTATTTACTTAATTGAGGTTGCTAATTGCTGCATGAAAATTAACTCTTAGGCTTTGCAGTGGAAGCTGAACTTAAAAGCACAGTGTCCTCCTTCTTCTGAATCCACACTCAACTGAGCACCCTCACCAGGAGAAGTCAACAGGAACAAGTCTCAGAAACCCCAGGAGAACCACGGCATGGTCACGGTGAGGACTGCAATTACAGTAAGGGTGGTGACACTACTGTGGCTCCTGCCCAGTGCTTCCTGAACTGGCTGTGTGGCAGGAACTATGACATTTATCCTGGGAGGGGGAAACTGCCACCGCCACTGTAGGAAAGAATAAGCTAAGAAGCAGGTTTCATCTCAAGGCTGAAAGAGATCTTGGAAATACATTTAGCTTAGTTTTCTTGATTAGACTTCCTTCACAGTAACCAGAGACAGTGACCTGATAGAGCCTGCCTATCTGGGCAATATCTTTAAATATCCTTGTTCCCATTTCACTTTTGCCAAGAAACTGAGCAAACAAGTACAATTTGGGACTACTGTACTGACATAAGAGGGAAAAATGGTGTCTTAGGATTTCTACTGCTGTAATGGGACACCATGATCAAAGGCAGCTTGGGGAGGAAACAAGTTATTTCATTTTACAACTTGTAGTCCATCATCCAAGGAAGTCGAGGAACCTGGAGGCAGGAGCTGATGCAGAGGCCATGGAGGAGTGCTACTTACTGGCTTGCTCCTCATGACTTGCTCACTTGCTCAGCCTGCTTTATTAGAGTATGCAGGACCAAGACCAGGGATGGCACATCCCTCAATAATCCGGGCCCTCCCACATCTATCATTAATCAAGAAAATGCACCACACACTAGGTCATAGACTAATCTGGTAGAACATTTCCTCAACTGAGGTTTTCTCTTACAAAATGACTGTAAGCTTGGTCAAGGTAACATAAAACTGGCCAGCCAATGTGGTATAGCAAATGTCACTCATATCCTAGGTATGATGACCTAAGCCACTTCCTATGAATGACAGTAAATCCAAAAGATGAAAGAGAACAGGCTCTGCCAGGTACTCCCTCAGTTCTCACCGCCAAACACCTGACCAGAGGGTCCCAAGTTCATCTGTGCCAGAATGGCTTTCTCTCACACTCAGATGGGACTATGTTTAAAAGCAGCACAAAATGGAGAAAACTTAGCTTTTAATTTTTGGTAGTATATGTGTGTGTGTGTTCCTCTTTCTTCCTTCTTAAATCAATCTTTAAGGACTCCAAAAGAAATTTATGTAATAAATATATATGAAAAAAATATGGCTGTATTCAATAAATTTTCATTTTTTTAAAAAACAGGTTCTCACTGTGTGGCTCTGGATGCTCCTAACTTGCTATGTAGACCAAACTGGTCTCAAAGTCAGAGGTTCTCCTATCTCTGCCTCTACCTCTTCCTCCACCAGAATTAAAGATGTGCATTATCATTCTGTCTTAATTTTCATTTCTTAAGAACCCCAAATTCAACAGGTCCTGAGAAACCAAAGGAAATGCTTCCTTTCTCCCAAAGGTAGTGTGAGCATAGGACAAATCTCAGCACTGTCCCCTGTCCAGTAGGAGCTAAGAGATTTGTATACTCTACTGGGCTTTGTCGGATACCTCGGTAACCCCTGCAGTGTGAGACTCTGCTGTCGTCAGCGTCAGCATGCATCTCACACATCCTCCCACTGCTTGTCAGCTCCCACTGCTGCATGCCAAGCCTCAACTCTGGCGCTTTCCCCTGAGGAGACCTTTCCTGGTCTCCATGCTTAACCCTTGAACTCAGCCTAATCCATCAGCTGCCCCAAAGGAGCAGTGACAGAGATAAGCAGCCAGTCTGTCCATGTAGAGCTCAGAGAGCAAGCCATCCGCAGGCTGCTTTCCAAATGTGTGCCAATGCTGCCACTTCTGGCCTTACTCACATTTCTATTGATGTGGAGCCAGGTGGCTCGGGGCACAGGAATACTATGCTTGGAAACATTGATTAGACTGTTCAATGCTAAAGACAGGTTTTAGAAAAGGAACCCTGGGATTCTTTCTGGGAGTTCCCCAAACTGGGTACAGTTGTCATTGGGGAACTGGGCTTCCTCAGGACTTCAAAGATAGCTTTCTAGCCCACTCTCAGGTATATGATGGACAGGCGAGCAATCATAGCTTTAGAGAATGAAACACCTAGCCTTTAGGTGAACTGCTGAAAAGAGCCTTACCTCATAACCAAACTGCAGCTCGTCAGAGGTCAGCATGATGATGTCATCATCGATGGCCAGGACAGCTTCTGTCTCAATTTCATCATAAGGGAAAAAACGATTACTCAGCTTGTTTTCTGCAGTCCTCACAACTTTCAAGGGAACACGGATTTTGGGCCAGAGAGATTCTGGAAGAAGAATAAAAGGAGGTCTTTATTATTCACCTAGCTCTGTGAGGGTGTTCTACCCTGTCCTACCCCAGGCAGGGGGTGGCTTCCGTGAGGGACTCTTAAGTACAGCAGTCCCAGCTGTGTGAGGGAGGCTCCCCCATGCACCGTTCTCCTCAGATGGCACTAGCACTTCTCAATTGCGCCAACTCCCACCTGGGGTCACAAGGACAGAAAGCCCAAATCACCAGTCTCAGGACCTTTCCTCCCTCAACTTTACCTCTCCTGGGAGATACTCTGCAAAGCGCTTCTGCACCAGTGCACTCAGCACAAAACAGTGCTGCAGGTCTGCGAGGAAACTCAGCTCCTGCCTGAGGATGCCTGCCATCCTGTCTGCAACCATGCCAGCCACAGTGCATGCAACTCACCCAGTGGAGCACAGCACATGCCCCTGGCTGGGTGCTGCTTTCCTAACTCAACACTTTAATCCCTCCTTGACTTACAGGTTTGGTTCCTAGGCATGACCAATTTACAGAGCAAGTATTAGATTTCAAAGTCTGATTATATGGGATTTCCTAGTATAAAGAAAAACAACAACCTGTGACGCTTCCTGTGCTGACCCCAGTTTTCTGTGAAATGACTGGAGCAACTCAGCTGACGGTTCACTACTGCAAATTCTGCATTTAGCAAAGCATGAAGGCTTTCCTTCTTTTTCTTCTTCCCCTCTTTGACAGTGGAGATGAATAAATTTAGCAGCACAGTACCTGGCAGATGGCAGGCACTCACCAACTATTAGCTGTGCTTCCCCTTGGAAATTTCAGTTTATTACAAAACAAAGCATTTTTCTGAGTTCTAGTTAGTGGCAGCAAGGTGGTTCATTTTAGATTTAACACACCACCCTGATCATCCAGTGGCACAGTTACAGCTCAGTCTTCCTATGCCTACTTTTCTGTTTGTTCTCTGAGACACGGCTACTATGGAGCCAAAGCTGGTCTCAAACTTGTAATGCTCCTGCCTCAGTCACTTGAGTGCTAAGATTATGCTCCTGGCTCACTGTGCCCACTTCTAGGTAGGGAGAACTCCTGCTTCACAGACTAATGAAGCTGAAGACGTGGAACTCTGGCCCTGTTAATTCCACAAGGCAACAAAGCAGCTCCATCCCCCTCTGTGCAGGAAAGCGGCTAGCGGCTAGAGCTAAGTGGAAACACGCCTCTGTGCTGGATGGAATCTGGACTTTCACTTAGGGAGTGTGTACAGCTTGTTCACCCCACAGGCATTTCCACATTCTTTACCTATATATATCCAAAGACTCACTCGAGACGATGTCCATAAAGAGCTAACTTGCCCCTGTAAAGTCTTTGATGGGGAAGCTTTAGAGAGTGATGAAAGCCAAGGAGGATGGTATGGGGTACAGATGGAGGCCCAGAATGAGTCACGGCTCCTCAACACACACAATCACTTTCCCTGTACTAGGTGAAATTTGGGTACCAGTTTAGCTTTGACCAAAGGAGGCTCTACGTAAATGGTGCATGGCCATTGGCAGCCCAAGGCAGGGCCTAAGAGAATTCTGGCCTCTTTTCACCTGTTCTGGAGAAGGGCAGTCTTAACCTCAGGTTCTGGTACTCCTGGGGGGCAGACAGACTGGAGAACAGAAGCAGAGCATGAACCCAGGCAACCCCCCCATGTGTGACTTTAACCTTGGAAAGGCTGTGTTTAAAAACATTAGGGCAGGTAGAAGAGGCAAAATGACACCTTAGGGTACACAGGAGGACAGTGCTTCCCAAACAGTTCACTTTCTCTAAGTCTCTGACATGGATCTAGCTCGTCTACATAATTCCGGATGGGAGAACTGAAAAAGATGGACCAGACTGGCAAATTCAGTGCAAAGGGACAAGCTCGCCACCGCCTCTGCCATATGCAGCTTTGTGATTTAGGCAAATTATCAACCTGGGATTCATTTTTCTTAATTGTGGAAGATGAGGATGACAGCAGCTTCCTCACAGGCTGCGATGAGAAACTGGAGAGGACGCATGTGACACACTTAGCACAGTCCCTAGGACGTGAGAAACTGGAGAGGATGCTTGTGTGACACACTTAGCACAGTCCCTAGGACGTGAGAAACTGGAGAGGACACTTGTGTGACACACTTAGCACAGTCCCTAGGACGTGAGAAACTGGAGAGGACGCTTGTGTGACACACTTAGCACAGTCCCTAGGACGTGAGAAACTGGAGAGGACACTTGTGTGACACACTTAGCACAGTCCCTAGGATGTGAGAAACTGGAGAGGACGCTTGTGTGACACACTTAGCACAGTCCCTAGGACGTGAGAAACTGGAGAGGATGCTTGTGTGACACACTTAGCACAGTCCATAGGACGTGAGAAACTGGAGAGGATGCTTGTGTGACACACTTAGCACAGTCCCTAGGACGTGGGTAGCACTGGATAGTGGCCTTAAGGGTACCGCGGCACCATAATCTTCACAGAAGAATTCTTATGAAGTCCTGCAAACTCTGATTCTCTACTAACTGGAAGGTCACACAGATGGATAAGGGGATGACCCTGCTGAAGCAGGAGGAACCAAGGTCAGAGCAATAAATCTCCAGGCCTAGTCCACTGTTCAGCATGCACGGGTCTTCTTTCCTTTTCCTTTACATTCTAAATAGAACAGCACACTCTTACATGCAGTAGCTAATCTCATGTCTGTAGCAGGTAGATCAGAAATGTCACCTATTCATTCAATGTAACCAGAAGAACATGAATTATGGGGGAAACCCCCTGAATTTATGAGAAAAAAAAGTGACATGAGGTGCCTTGGTAAGTCCACCAAATGAGATCCACTCCAGTCCAAAGAAGACAGAAATCCCTGTATCATGGGTTCTGTAAGTATACTGACTGGTTTTGTCCACACTCAAAAGAGGTGTGTGTAAGCAAAGGAATGTCTCTACAATAGTGGCAAAGGTTGTGGTGTTAGGTTTGACTGAAGCGAACCCTGAACTGGTCACTGCAGAAGGGCTCATTTGCATAGTGGTTTTCTAAGACCCGACATCCCCATCCCAGAGCTGAGTTCAGTTAAGGGAGCATTGTCCCTCTTCCCTGCTGCTCCTTCTGAGTGAGCTATCCTGACATGCCCAGCTCCACCCTGCCTACTAAGGACTATAATAGTCACAATATGAACTGGGGATAAAGGGCAGCTCCTGATGTTAATTCAAACCTGGAACTGACTAAGACTGATGGTTGAATTTCTGAGAGTTATGTTAGAATTTTGATGGGAATTGCATTGAATATGTGGATTGATTTTGGTAGGAGCCCCATATGCTCCTGTGTTTGAATTCTTGGTCCCCAGTTGATTAGAACTGTTTGGGAAGTTGGAAAGGGCCAACTTTCTAGTTGGCCTTGTTGAAGGAGCTGTGTCACTGGGGGTGGGCTGTGAGGTTTCAAAAGCCCGTATCATTCCAGACGTCTCCCCTTCTGCCATATAGTTGTCTCAATATGTACGCTTCTAGCTGCTGCTCTAATGCAGTGCCTGCTTGCCTGCTGCTGCGCTCCCTGCCGTGATGGTCATGGATTCTACCACCCCCTGAAACCATGAGTCCCAAATTAAATGCTTCCTTTTATAAGTTACTTTGGCCACGGTGTCTATTCACAGCAATAAAAAAAGCAACTATGACATAGGATGGCCATTTTCACATTATTAATGCTATTAATATTGAGCATGGAGATCTTTCCATCTTCTGGTGTCTTCTTCAATTCTTTCTTTGGTGTCTTTTTTTTTTTTTAACATTTTTTATGGTTTATTTAACTTTATCTTACACGTATTGGTGTGAAGATGTCAGACCCCCTGGAACTGGATCTTCAGACAGTTGTGAGCTGCCATGTGGGAATTGAACCCGGGTCCTCTGGAAGAGCAGTCAGTGCTCTTAACAGCTAAGCTATCTCTCCAGCCCTCTTTGATGTCTTAAAGTTTTTATTTTACATGTTTTCCACTTGCTTGGTTAGAGTTATCCCAGACAGTTTTTAGATGATGTCTATTTAGAAGCTTCCCCCTGCTAGTTAGCACTCGTGGTACTGAAGGGACTCTGCACACGGCTAGAGGAGAAGGATGGTCATCGATATCACCCGGTCACAGACTCCACAACCTACAGCAGTGATCTGCCTGCCAGACACAGGGCCCAACACTGGCACAAATATTATGGGAATAATCAACTACTTTCTGATTGGCTCTAAGGCCCATTCAATGAGGTGAATCTGTATCTGACACCGCTGAGAACCCGAGACTAGCTAAGTCATAGGTCTAGGGGATAACCCATACTACTGTACTGCTAAAGGAACACAGCAAGAAAATGACTCCAAATGACACTCTGCTGTACTGATGGATCAGTGCCTTGCTCAGCCCTCATCAGAGAAGTTTCTTCTTGCAGCAGATGGGAACTAAGACCCACAACTGAGCAACATGGAGAGAGTAAAAGACATTAGAGTGCTCCATTCTCAATGGGCGTCTTCATCAAAGCCCTTCTCCTCAAGGCTCAGAGATTTGTGTGGGAGAGGAGGCAGAAAGATGGTGACAAAGGTGATGGTGACTCCAAGGAAATAGCATGTTCCAGATACAACAGGACTTCTGCACATATGAACTCACAGAGACTGTGACAGCATGTACAAAGCCTGCACAGGTTCAAGACAGACAGGCTCCCACTCTAAGCAATAAGCTATCTGCAATTGATACCCAATGGCAAGTCTACAGAGTAAGTTCCAGGAGAGCTAGGGCTACACAGAGAAACCCTGTCTCAAAAAAAAAAAAAAAGAAAAAAGAAAAAGAAAAACCCTCAGGGGGGAAAAAGAAAGGAAAAGAAAAATAATTTTCTTTTTTCAAAAAAAAAGTTATCAAAAACACAAAATCTTTAAAGATTAAACTACACCTGGAAAAATGTGCATGGCTAGGCAAATATTCTCTATATTCATCAAGTTTAGAGCTGAAGATCTAGGAGGTAGGAAGGGGGGTAGTGGCCTTTTCTTTTGACACACCTCAAAGACGATGTGCTGAAAACTCACTGGAGATTCTATTGCCTAGCCTACATATTTATTTAAACTTTAAACCCAGCAATTTAGACTTAACTATAACCCAAAGTTAAAAGTATTTGATTGGGTTGGAAAAAAAAATGGGAAGGAATAGACTGCTGCCTTCACTAATCCACCCAGCAGCAGACACGCTAACCACAATATTTATCTTAGTAAATGTAGAGAAAGTGAAAAACATCACATTCACCTCTAGTATTCAAAGCTCTATGCTTGTCTGTTTCTTCTTCTTTTTCTAATATGTAGAAGAAAAAGTCTGATGCCTGCACTGACTGACACAAAGACAACAGCTGAAAGCCCACCTACCAACTGAACAAACACCCCGCAGGAGATCAGATGTGGCCACACTCTCCCTGAACAACTGCAGAAACAGCCAGCCCAGTTGACACATGCCACAACCTAAGACTCATCAGGTTCTTTCCTCTTAGACTCAAGTATTCAAAAACTAAACTAAACTAAACTCATGGTCATGATATTAACCACTATATTTTAGTAAGGTCTACCAAAAATTAACAGGGCTACCCTGCTCCAAATGTAGGGCTTCACTCTTTCATCTCGCAGTGCTGGAAGCAAACAACCTCTCCTTCCTCATACCTGCCCCCGAGAAGTGACTAAGACCCACAGCTGGTAAAGTGGCTTCAAGGAGAAGCCTCTTTGGCAGGCTTTATGCTCTATCTTATTTTTGACTGGCAGAGGACAACTGTGTGAGCACAGAGTGATAGTTCAGTACATATTTAGCCAGTGGAAAGAGCCAATCACTCACCAGCATCTCTATCACCAGCTGGCAGAGCCTATAGTTGGCCTTGAGGGTAGGGCTGAAGGATGGGCCTTAAGAGACTGGAGCAAATACATGCACACGGATGCAGAGTGGAAGGGGTGTCTCACTTCTTAAAACAAGAGCATCCTCTGTAAGTGAAGGGGCCAGTCAACAGTACAGGACCTGCACCTCTAGTTCACTTTATTGGGAAAAGGCAGCTACAACTCACGAAGCCAGGAGTTCAAGAGATGCTCTCTCTAATCCCTGCCCTCATATTTAAAAAAATTTTTTTATGGCCAGGCAGTGGTGGCTCACATCTTTAATCCCAGCACTTGTGAGGCAGAGGCAGGCGGATCTCTGTGAGTACGAGACCAGCCTGATCTACAGACTGAGTTGCAGGACAGCCAGGATACACAGAGAAACTCTGTCTCGAAAATAATAATAATAATAATCATAATAATTATTTTGTGGTTTTCTTCCCTAGTCATCCTTGTCTTTCCATCTTAGATTATGTCAACACCTTCTTATCCTATACCTTTCTTTTCCATCATCATCACCACCACCACCACCATGATCACTACCACAATCACCACCACCATTACCACTACCCCCACCACCATCACCACTACCCCCACTACCATCACCACCTTCACCATCATCACTACCATCACCATCACCACCACCATCATTATCACCACCACCACCATCAACACCACCACCACCATCACCACCATCACTACCATCACCATCACCACCACCATCATTATCACCACCACCACCACCATCATCATCACCAACACTACCATCACCATCATCATCACCACTACCATCATCGTCATCATCATCACCACCATCATCACCGTGGATGGATTTTAGGTGTGCTCCACCACATACAGCATTCCTTTCTTATTAAGAATCAGCCAAACAAAACAGACATTCTGAAAACTGGTCATGCTATAGTAAGAAGGAAAAAAGAGTGGCATAGTGAAAAAGCAGCTATGTTCTGGGACATCACCTAGGGTTTTTATTCAAAAGACCTATTTATTGGGCCAGAGAAATGACTCATCAAGTAAAGGCCCTTTTTGGACAACAAGATAATCTGAGTTTGATCCCAGGAACTCACGTGAAAATGGTATGTGATCTGGTGAGACAGTCAGTCAGTAAAGGTGCTTGCCACCTAGTCTAACCATTTGAGCTCGATCTTCCAGACCCACATGGTAGAAAGACACAGTCTTGCCAGTTGTGTTCTGACCTCCACACACATGCCATAGCATATTGATAGAAAGACAGACAGACAGACAAGCAGACACACACACACACACAAACACACACACAAGTTGTCCTCAGACCTCTACATGAGTGCTGTGGCACACACGTACCTACATACACATACATCATCATAACAGACGCAATAAATAAGGTTCAAAAAAATTAAAAAGCTATTTTACTCTAATTGTGGCTCCTCAAACCTAAAAAGAGAACATATGATTCTTCCAGAGACTAAACATACCATTAAGTACATTTTTAAAAAACATGTGTTGAAAGACACTAAAGAATTTTCACCAGCAAATTCTGAGTTGCCTCAGAGAGAGAAATAAAGCTGTCTCCCAGCCTGGACTCTAGATCTACACTACTGGTGGTTCCAGGGCTAGCCATGGTGACTTCAGTGTAACCAATTAAAGGGACTGGTCATAAAAAGCACAGATACTACTGTCAGGCAATAAACTAGACCTTATCAGTGACAGTGGTGCACATTACAAACTTCAAACTCATTCCTTGCTCTAATCCATCAGAAACTTCCTGGCTTTAATAGGCTCTAAATGGCAGGAGCTTTGAAGTCCTGGGATTAGGGTCAGTAATGCACAGGCTGAATGAGAAGCTAAATGCAGGTGGGATGAACTTTTGTGCATCCCGAATTAAAAACAAATCCAATTAATCAAATAGGCATCGACCCTAGCTGCCATAGCAGATGACAGGGATGGCCAACGCAGGGGGACAAAGTGATGGAGCAACTGGCCAGTTCCTGTGAGAATCTCCTTTAGACTGCAAGGCTACAGGAGCTGGGCAGCTGACCTCCCAACCAGAACCGGGGCTATTTTTTGCTTTGTCTTGGTTTCCTGAAGGAGGGCTCCATATCAGAACAGAGATAAGGAAGCAGAAAACTAATGTCCTTTAAACTAAGTTTTCATGTAAACAAATCGGCTGGGACGGCAGAGGGAGGCTGAGGCCTGTTTTCCCAAGGCGGATAGCCTTTGATCCCTTTGACTCCTAAGCTCTCACACGCTTGTGGCTCAGAGCGTGCCAGGGCACAGAGTGCACTGGGCCACCCGAGAATCCTATGGGCGAAATGACTCAGAATAACAGGGTCAGGTTGCCTTAGCTTGGTAGGGGATGGGAGTGTGTGTCCACCCTTAGTCAGTGCAACTAAGGGGTGCAGGAACGTCCTAAATGGGCTCCACCAAGCACCGTACCTCTTCATTCTTCTTACCTTCTGGGGGATTTTTATTCTGATTGTTCCAGACCACCAGCAGCTTGGACAGACTGGGCACCTTGGACACCTCAGTGATGACCCGGAAGAGGCTCTCCACACGGTCGTAGGTGAGGACGATGGCAGTGAAGCCTTGTGACTGTGGTGGGATCAGCGGGAGGAAGAGAGGGTTGCTCACACTAGTCCACTTCTGTAAGAGGACAGGATGGTGTGGATCAGAGAAGGAGCTGCAGTAATACCAGCAAGAGCTAAACACTGTTACAAGGGTCCCCTCCATACCATGTGACAGCAATGAAATGGACACAGAACACCTGAGCTGAGAAGACATTTCCACACAGCAGATTTAAAGCACACATCTACCTCCGTCCCCCGCCCCCCACTACTGAGGTGGCAATTTATGACTACAAAAGAATATGACTCTATAATGACAGGGAGATGGAAGAAGAGCAGAAAGGCTGGAGGGCTGGAGAGGGCTGCAGGGCAGATTGGGGTGCCCACCTGTAACAACTGGGTGGGGAGCCTGGGAGCGGAAGCTCAGAGCTCAGAACTCACACACTGTGTAGACAAGGGAGCTGTGGTGCTGAAAGCAGGGCTGGTTAAAAAGCTGTGTCAGGAAGTGGGACTCCAGGTCACAAGCCCTCCCTTTCTCCAGCTCAGCCAGGTTGACTCTCTGTGGAAATGGACGGGATCTCCAGATAGGAACATAGGCATGGGAGGCAAACTCAGGGTAAAAACTCCAGGGGTGAGTGAGGAGCCCTATTGCTGCCTTCCCTACTCTGTTCCCAGCCGTGTGGCTGTCTTGGCACCTCCAGTTCTCAAGGAAGCCCTCAGGCAGTACTTCGGTTCACAAAGACCTTCTGATCAGTTCTTAGTGGCTCCCTCCTAATTATAGACAGATTCTAGAATCACAGACAGTCCAAGAGCATCTTCAACAGACTAAAGGAACAGAGTAAGCTGAAAACAGACAGACAATGCGTGCACAGAAACAAAACTATAAATGATATCCCCAGGAAAGAAGAGTTTTCACTCATGAAAAAGCTATTTTTATTTTAAAATATCTATCAAAGATTAGAAAGAGCTCTTGGATGTTAAAAACCACGAGAGACAGAGACAGAGACTGAGACAGATAGAGAGCGAGTTTAAGGGCGAGCTTTCTAAGCTAAAAGAAGGTAAAATATTCCAAGCCAGATTTAGAAAAAAAAAAGAGGAAAAACAGAACAGAAAAGAAGAAAAAAAACAGGACTGTAGAACATTCATTTAGGCTGTCCCAGAAAAACAAACAAACGAACAAAAAAACTTCCAAACCACAGAATATGAAAAAAATGAATCTATCAAAGAAATTAAGTATGGTCTCAGTATATGATGGGAAAGGAAAAACTTCAGAAAGAAAAAACACAGGGGCGTTTAAAATACAGAGAGAAATAGACAAAACAGAAAGACAAAACAATGAAGCAAGTCTGCACACGGGAAGCAGGGACACTCTCGGCAAAGGGGAAAGGTTGTGAAGATGAGTTTGATGGACAAGTCTTAAAATCTTTCTGTAAATTAGAAATTTAGTCAAAATAAAGTTTTGAAAGTAAGAGAAAAAGGTAATAAAAGAAATGCAATCTTTTATTTACTATTAGAATGTCAAATAGTTTAAATATAACAATGTAAATAAAAATTCTGCTGTGCTAATGACAGATAATAAACTATTATTAAAATGATCTTACACATTTTAAAGTCTTCCTTGTAATAGAATTTATATTCTCTACAACCCACCCATTTCAAGAATACAGCAGAGTTGCATTGTACTTGAAAACTATGCATCCCATACTCCCTCTCACCTCCACATGCACACACATACACTATACATACACAGAATACAATGGTCCTGAATATTACATTTAAAAACTGATAAAATATATGCAACACTTCCCATCTAAGTGATTTTTAAGTATATACAAAGTGTTATTAACTAGACCCACAATCGTATGTTATGCTAAAAGCCCATCAGGAGGAGAATGGACAAAGTCCCATCTGTTATGATGGCTGCTTTGCACTTCCCTACAGCCCTTAGATTAGGGATTCCCCAGGTGCCATATCAATCTCATCTATGCCATTGATAGGCACCCATCACCACATGTGATACCAGCTGTCTGCCAGATGTGACACTGCAGGCAAGGCAATGTACACAAACACATGGAGTACACATGAGATGGGGACTTAGGGGGTCTGAATGGGATCCCTGCAGCCCTAATATGACCAGGACATTAAAGCCTATGTGGCCAAGAGAGCCATGGCATCATACTGACTCCGAGCTGCAGTCTGAGGACAGTGGATGATGTTAGTATCCATACCCTAGAATCTTGCTACATCTGTTTCAAATCTCAGTCTTCATCTTGTCCTGACTTCTGTGGAACTGAACAAGTACTCCTCCAGGACCATTCAGGTGCCCTCTATCATTACTGTCCCAACCCACATTCCCAGAGATGATATGCCTTAAGGTTCACTTGAAAACCATAACTTGAAATGGAAAAAAAGAGAGGGTGCTTTTTGAAAAGAAGCACGTAAGACTATCGAATGTGTGGGACTAGGTGAGACTCAGTGAGTGGCCCCTGAGTGCCATGCACAGGGTCTAATAAGCATTAGCTCATTGGAAACTCACAACCCAAGACAGGACTGTTCTCATCACAGGTGATGGAAGGTCCAGGCTTGAGATCACAAACTGTGTTCAAGGAGAGCTAACTCGTCAGTGAGAGAACCTAAATAGCCCAGGCAACTTGACTCTGGAACACCAGCCCCTCCCACGTTCTACACACACACTCAGCTGCGTGGGGCTTCAGGAAGTAGGCGGAAAGGGAGGCCAGCATTCGCTATATCTACCTCCTCACTAAGACAAAAGTCCTGAAAATTCTTGATCCTTATTATCAATTTTAGGTCAATAAATGAGAATCTATCCCTGAGAACCTTGACTGCAAAAAAATACATACAAAAACACACCACACATACAACCCTGCGACAAAGTGGTCACATAAATTTGCAAAGGTAAATATCCCACAGACACAGAAGGAAAACCGATTAAGCAACAAAACAAGGTCTGTGCTGTGGGAGGAGGGACAAGCATGCCAATGCACTTGGACGCCTGCACAGCATGGAGAGGAGGAGGCCCAGAGACATGCAAAGCCAGCTTCAGAGAATGGGTGCCCTGGAATTTAACCCGAGGCACCCTGAAGATACCTGGTTCTGATTTCAAGGTGCTGCCAGGGGAAGGAGCCTGTCTGGTGAGCTGACAGATTTCGTCCCAGGTGTCTTTAGGAAGTGGCAGTCGGGGAAAAGAAGGAAAGGGTTTGCTGGGAAGAGCTGCCATTTCCCATACAACTGGCCTGTATCCCAAATAGGGCTGGAACATCAGCAGCACATGCCGGGCAGATGGAAAGGAGCTTAACGAACTGAAATCTCGCCAGCCCCTTCCTGGAACTCCAGAGACTGAGATGAGCAAGGAGGCACATGTGAGCTACAGATCCATCAGAGAGACCATTCTACTGCGGATATACTGCCAGGGCTCACTCCAGTGACTCCCAGGATGAGTCAGCGCATTTGGAGCGAGTTTGGGAATCAGGAGGCCTCAATCTGAGCAGGGTTTCTCTTACTTAACAGCTGTGCAACTTGGGCAAAGTACTTCATATCTTCTGTGCCTCAGTTTCTCTATTAAATCTTCATATTTTTGTTACTTTTCTAGGTGGTGCTACTTGGCACAAAAGAGGGAGGTACAGTCCTGGGTATCCACAGACACTGGGGAAGTGAAGCTAATGGCTGATCTCATGTAGCTGTTGTTCACACCTCTCAAAGTGGGGCAGTCTAAGCAACCTCAGGTCTCCTCAGCACCGACTATGTGAGACCACACCTCCTCTCCAGCCCCAGCAGCATTCCCCAATGTCCTGATTTACCCGGATTCTACCCTGCTACTCCTTCAAATACACGATTTTTATTTCCACGATCTGTTCTTTCCCTTCTGAGCCACTGTTTGAACCATACCGAAGGCTCTGTGCGGGCAAGAGACCTAACACCCAGTGTCTGCAGCACTTCAGATCCCATGACCCAGGCTCCACCTTGTTTGTCCTCTATGCAGAGGCAGGAAGCCCGAGTTTTGAAATAGTTTCTGAATTGATTAATTCATCTTAGAAGTACTTTCCGAGAATCTCACCATGCTCAGAAGTATAGTATATTACAATATTTAAATGAAGCAGAGGTCTTGCCAATGATCAGCATTATGATGTAAGAAAACATATTTCTGTCAGCAGCTATTTCCTCATCTTTAAAGAATGGGACTATGATAGTACGTATTTCCCTGTGGAATGTTTAAATGAGATTGTGTATGCAAACACTTAAGATAGAATACATGGCTATTAGTTTAAAGCAAAAATGAAACAGACCCTGATCCTCCCACTGTGTGTTTTTGTCTGCTACAGTGAGTTGGCAATGCAGAAACCATTCCTACCAGGGTTGTTTCAGGAACAAATTCATTATGTCTACATTTCCTAATCATATTCTCCAAGCCCAGATCAGTGTTCAAGATGCAAAGATGAATACATTCCACACTCACACAGCAGTGAGGTAAACTGGGTGGGAAAGCCAGCCGGGTAGAAAGACAAACAACAATGCTGAACAGCAGACAGTAAAACGGTATCAAACAGGATCCCACCTCAGCAAGCAGAGATCCAACAACACCCTCACCTGGGGAAGCAAGCTGTGGTAGGGACAAGCAGAGGAAGGCAGCTCTCTGAACAGCTTGTGCAGAAAGCTCAGCAGACAGGGATATCAGAAAGGCTGGAGCCGTCGTGTGAGAATGAGAAACTCTTATGACGGACCTTTTCAGCTCTATGACCGGCTTGTTTGTCTCTTTTTAAGCTTTCTTCTCCTGAGTGGTGCTTTACTGACAAATGAGCACGGCTACCTTTGAAGTTCACAGGCAGTCTGTCCTGGCAAGGAGTGGGCTTCTTAAACACAATCCCACTTGGCTGCAGAGCTCTGCAGCAGGGGAGAAAAGGCTTTTAATTGGGGCTCACGCCTCCGCAGAAGCTCTGTGCTTCTGGGGTAAGGTCAACAAACCAAGCCCAGAGAAATATCCCACTGGAGAGGGACATTTCAAAAAATGGCATTTAGTCACCTCTGAAATACCTTTCAGGACTGACCCCTGCTGGCTGGTCACAGAGAGTGTCTACAGTCTGGGACCTCTTGACCCCACTTTCTGCAGGAAATCAAGCAAATTTAAACCTCCATAATTTACTCAAGACTTTGGCTTCTGCCAGGAAAAAGCAAACAATGCTGGCAATTAATTCTGGAAGCTGATTAGGTCTCCACTATGGCAAGATGCACCCAGCAGTAGGGACAGGAAAGAAGGCTAAGCCATCATGAGTTAGGACAATAGGTACCAAGGCAATTACCAAACCTATGATATCACAGGAAACTGCTCACTCCGACATATTAAGAGGAGGATGAAGAAGTAGGTGTTGCTTTAACAAAGCATTGGTTTTGCCCAAAATGCCTGGCTCTTCTCTCATCCATCCTCTATTCTGCTGGCCTTAACCCTACAATAGGTATTTGCTATGCAAGTTCCAAAAAGAAGCCTTTCACTGTTAAACGGAAGTCACCCAGAAGTAGATTATGGTAGCCATGGTGACTGTCCAGTCTCAGTGCCAGCCACAGGGAAGTGCTTGCTTTCATTTCAGTGGAAGGCTTGAGGCTCTTTCCTAGCAGACTCAGGTTTCAGGATGTCTTGCAAGGGAGGCCAAGGGAGACTGAGGTTAAAGTCAAAGGTAATCAAATGATTTCTCTCTCAAAAGACTCAACCTCAGGCGACTAGCCTGCACATGGAGGTAGCAGTCCCAGTCCCTTGGCGGCCCTATCCTGGAGTTCTTAGAATCAAAGATTATAGTAGCCCAAAGTCATTTTGGCCATGATTATTGTGCAGAAACAAAATGACCTCTGCCAGCCATTCTGAAATGATCTTGCTGGGTTTACTTGGGGACTCTAAGAATCAGGAGGGAGAAAGCCATGTTTCATGACCAATTCCAGGTCTCTGTCAATCTGACCAAACCCAATATCAGCACAGAAGACAGGGAACGCAGGAAACTCAATTCCCACTGCTTGTCACGTCAGAGATGCTTCATGTCCCTCTGTATAACTTCATTCAGAAACAAGAGACATGGACAGACATTTGAGTCAGCCTATATTTGATGTAAACAGAGGTATTTTCCTGAGTGAAAAGTGAGACATCAGAAAAGAGAGGAAGAGAGAACCGACTGCTACACAGAAGCCTGGAGCCCATGTAATGAGCCGCCTTACCTATTCCTACCTTGATAGAAACGGCAGTCTTGTTGGTTGTTTTGAAGTTATCAACCCTTACCTCAATGTGGTTTCAATTATGAATTACCAGACTAAAGGGGGGGGAGAAAGCTTTGATTTATTCTTTTTTGTTCCAATTATGCATGATGTGTTTCCACAGAAGACTTTGAAAAGTATTTCATCATGCCTCTTATCCTGCAGTGGTCAAAGGGCAACACTGACAGAGTTAACTCTTTCCTGCCTCACCCAGGTTCAAAGAGACTGGGGCTGGACATGGGCCAAGGCTTCTGAAGCAAAGGCAGCACCAAGAGGGTTAAAAGTTTGCATCATGCTACTCTCTTGCAGAAGGGTGGTGTCCCCTGTCTAAATGGTGAGATGATATTTATGTTAATGGTGACTGGGAGATATGAAAGGGGCAATCAGTAATGTGGCCCATTCTGCCTTAACCATTAAACCTCTAGAGCCCTGACTAACCACAGCTCTCTTTCAGAGTGTGCTGATGGGCTTCAAGCAAGATTTCTTAGTTCACAGAGGATAGATCTGAAGACAAGTCTGAAGTCAACGTGCTGCCTACCAAATACTAACTGGTTGTTCTGAAAAACAAGAATAATGCCTAAGGTCAAATGGCACTGATGAGGCACATACATAGAAGATAAAGACCGAAGGCCAGAAGACTAAGGCAACGTCAACCCTGACGACGGCAGCTGCCAGTCTGCAGTTCCTGCTGCCCGTCTCACGATGGCGGCTGCCAGTCTGCAGTTCCGCTGCCCGTCTCACGACAGCGGCTGCCAGTCCAGTCTGCAGTTCCTGCCGCCCGTCTCACGATGGCGGCTGCCAGTCCAGTCTGCAGTTCCGCTGCCCGTCTCACGACGGCGGCTGCCAGTCCAGTCTGCAGTTCCTGCCGCCCGTCTCCAGGCATTTCTTCATAAGCTTCTTTCTGACATCTGACCACACGTGCCTCCCTTTCTCTGTCTGAAGACATCAGGAGCCACAGTGGTGAGGGTAAATCCAAACCTGTCTCTGTCCTCTAGATGTACAAGATCTTCTTTGGAGACTGGGCTCTAACTGTCATTTATTTGTATAACTTGCCTGTGGTTTGTTACGGCCTTCCTTGGCCTGAGGCCTGGCATCATACCACAGTTCTGCAAACTCTCAGCCATGGTCCTTTCCAAAAAGCCTCTTACTTCTCTTCCCGTCCAGCTCCCAGTGTCAGCTGCATACCTGTGCATAGCTCTGTTTGCACGTCATTCCACAGTTTCCACCTCCGTGTCTCGGGAGCTAGTACTCTAGTCTAAACTGGGCGTCTCAGCAGCTCTCACTCAGCCTCCAAGAGCTCCTGGACTTTATTGGAAGGACCAAGGTCAGACGGAGGAGAAATTCTTCACGACAGGCTCTGTCCAGTTCCTCCCAAAGCTTATTTGCACTAGCCTCATGGTGTGAATTTGGTTGTGAGCACAGCTCTCAGTCCTGGGCCAATCTAGGCAGGTTACTTTTTCATGTCACCAAGACACAGCTCAACATGTCTTGACGTAGATGGGTCACAGGTGACAAATCCTGCATCTTCATCCCCCATTTCACACAGTGATCAGGCTGAATCTTCCAATCAACAAAAAATGTAGATTTCTCTACTGAGCACTTGCTATGCACCCATCCTCCCAGACACCAAGGGCCAGTTTATTTTGGGGCTCAGCTTCTTTTCATGCCAGCTCAGCAACAGGTTAAAAGTGATCCACAATACTTACCTGGTAGTCTAGTTACTCAGTTGGGAAGAGTGCTTCTACATTTACATGGTCAAGTTAGTCATGCACTACCATGTCCATTATTTAATTTGAGGGCCAAGTTTGTTCATAAGCTGAAAATAATTCCCATGAAAATTTGGCAGTAATTATATCAGTTGAAATTTCAGAGAAGTAATCAGAGAATTCCCACATAGGACAGACCATGTGCTTCCTCACTGAAGAAGTGAGGTGACACAGCCATGTGAGGAGCAATGGTATGAGTCTGTAATGCTAGGGTCAAACCAGGGCTTCGTGCATACTAGGCAGACTACCACTGACCTACATCCCAGCCCAGGAGGAAGGTCCTGAAACAAACATGTCTCCCTTTCTTCGCTTGTAAGAACTGAGTGAGCAGAATGCTACTGTTGGGGGTGTAAGGACTAGACTACAGAAAATATGCCAGACAATCACCTGGATACAAAGAATATCCCTCTGTAAATTTCAATTTTCTGTTACAGAGTCCCATCCAATTCTAAATTCGTGTTTCCATACAATACAGCACTATATATCCTGACCTCTGTATCTGTTGCATAGAAAGGTTCAGCAAACTGTGGATTGAAAATACTTGAAACACTGAATCTGTAATGAACGTGTAGAGACTTTCCTTTCTTGTTCTTATTCCCTGAGCAATAAAGTAAAACTGATGTTCGTAAAGCACTTACACTTAACCAATCATTAGAAGCAATCTAGAGATTATCTGTCTACAAGAAAACGTGCACAGACTGTGTGCAATCAGACCACTTTACACTAGGGTCTAACCATCAGTGGATTTTAGTATCCACAGGGACCCTGGGACCAGTCCCCCACAGATGCTGGGGTCAGTCGCATTACAGCCTATCTATAAAAGAACAACTTTTTAAAGCACTGTGCCATTTATAAAAATGCCCTTGTAAATTATACCTCGAATTTTTTATAATCATCCCACTCAAGAATCATCCTACATGATTCCCACTTTACCAATAAAGACAATGAATTTCAAAGAACGAAGAAACCTACTCAAGATCAAACCAGTGAACACTCTTGAACTCAGATCTGATTCCAAAATGTCCTTTTCTTTGAAAGTTCAGGCACCAATAAGTAATCAGGAATTAAATGCGATACTCCTCTGCAGCCATGAGCATGCGTAAGCTCAGCCCTACAGACTACCAGACTGTTTCAGGGGGTGAGTCCCTCAGTCACCTCAAGTCACTCAGATCATGAGCAGTAATGGAGGATTAAAATGCACAGTTCAGAAACGTCTGGGTTGCACTTAGCTTACTGAAGGCTCAGGGGTTAAACCCACCTGCCTGCCTCTTGAAAATTCCTGCTATTATGTGAGGCTTAGCCACTTCAATCTTTTCTCTATATAGCTCTGAATTTGCATTTGGCTAGATGCCCACCCTTCATTTATAGTGCCAAACTACTGTCAAGAAGAGCAGGAAGGGTGGCCACTGATTGCTTTTCAGGTAGTAGAGGAAAAAGTTGACATTTCATCTTCCTATTTCTTGGAAAGGAAGGCAATCATTTATAAGAACCCTCATCTGGCTGTGGCCTCCATCAGTGGGATGGACAGAAGCCAGTGAGACAGCTCAACATAAGCCATATTAAAAGAATTTGGAATGAGCAAAGAGAGGATTCCAGATGTTGATACTTTCAATAATTCATGAGTTATAACAGTCTGCAAGCAATAAATTTCACTAAATATATCTATGATATGACTGCTTAAGATATTGGCAAAGATAACAATTATGGATTTTATTGGTTTACAATTTGATATATCAAAAATAACAATTCCACTGTTTGACAGCGATGTGCACAAGATTTGGATCAGTTTTAGGATAAAGTCTTTACACACAACCATCACCCCTTGACCCATTACTTCAAGGATACTGACAACAGTTGAAAGAAAGACCTCCATGAAAAACTCATAATTTACTTGATTCCAACAAACAAGGCTCGCTTATAGTCCAAAGACAGCAACTGAGACCACTAACCCACTGCTTCTCATGAGAGGGTAAGCAAGTTTACAATCTCACCTAACTATCCCAAGCTTGGAAAATTCCAGCAGTTTGCAGGAACTCACGTGTAGACTCGTGTGTTGGCAGCCCACTAGCTCTATCAGCAAGTTCAGCTGTAAGGTGGGAAGATTTCACATGCACTCCTGGGAGCGATTAAATTACAGCTCATGACATTTGAGCTCAAAGCACCAGCACAGTTACGACCAAGAAAGTCAGTTTTTGTATGCCTGTGAGCAGACAGGAGCGCAGCACACAGGGAAAGCTGGTTAGGTGTGGTAAGCCTCCACAACACGGCCACTCTTAGTTCTCTGGAATCTCACTAAGGCGGGTGTTGTGTCTACTGTGTTTTCCTCTGTTTCTTCCTGGGGGGGTAAGGGGGGAGAAGGCATGAACCTGCAGGGCAAACAGGACAGGGAAGGAGACAATGATGGATCAGGGTCTGACAAATTCGTGGAAGCTGAAACACACGGAGTCTTTCTTTCCAAAAATCCTCTTGCTGTAAAACACATAAAAATCCAGGATGAAATATAACAAAACTCTTTTTTAACCTGCAGCTGAGGCCAAAGGAAAAGGGAAATCCCTGGGTCCAAGAACAAAGCAGAAACTCAAGGCAAATGGAAGACACTGGAGCTGATGGGCACAGCAATACCCAGGAGGGCAGAGGCTATGGCTATGAACAACAATGCTCAGCTTCAGCAGCAGGAAAAGCCAGTTGCTGGGAGACACAAGCATCAGAACACAGTCCTCTTCCTAGATCTGAGCTTGAGGCAAGTTTAACGGAAGGTAGTGTGCATGTAGGCGTGGGTTCACAGCCTGTGTGACGGTTTGGATGCTCCAGCTGAGGGGCTGGTGCAGGAAAGTGAATTTATCTCTATGCTACCTAGAATACCTGAGGAAGTATTAATTTATTAACTAATAAATTAACAATAAAGAAATGAAGTAAAACAGAGTAAAAAGAAAGTCTCCTCTTAGCCCAAATTTTAATCATTTCCTGAGAAAACCTCATCAAAGATGAACTGACTCACATTCCAAAAATATGAAGACTAAGGAAATAATACAACCAAAGCAACAGTCAGGTGACCAATGACAAGATGAGGCCTCTCTAGGAATCCAAAAAGCTGGAGCAGCAGAGACTGTAAAGTAAATGTATTGGACGTTGTAAGACATAAAAGAAACTAAAGGAAGTCAAACGGGTTCAGAGTTCAAGGTCAGCTTAGGGTATAGAGTGAGACCCTGTCTTAAAAATGAAAGCATAAGGGCCAAGAAGACAGATTTGATTAAAGTAACCAAAATTAATGTCTACAAATAGCCACTGAATTTCAAAACACTGGATAGATATTTAAAAACCATGCCTTAGAGCTGAAGAAAGCGGGGTGGGGGGTTGGGGGTTGGGGGGGTGGCTGTGAAAACCTTCTGCTATGCGGCAGGAGAGGTATGCAAATGAGGACAATCTGAGAACCAAAACAAAGCCAGCAAACAGGACAAAAGCAGGAGAAAAAGTTGCACACAAGTTTAACAAGCTTCTAGAAGGAAGGATTAGTGAGAAATACAGATGTGTAACATTCATAGCAAAGATGAATGGACATTTTCCAAAATAACTAACGACATGATGCTCAGGTTAAAGGGGAAACTCAGCCTCAAAAGCAGAGAACTACGGGTAGCCTACTCAGGAGGAATCCACACGGGATTCAAATTAGAGGGTGCAAATTTGAAAATAAAAGAATCTTTACAGCTTGAAAAGCCACTATATCCCTCATATGACACATAATAAAGGAAACAGTAATGGGACCCTGGAAAAGCCTGGGAAAAACCTATGATCCAAGCCACCACCACAGCAATGGGACAAACTGACACTCGGTGTCCACTAACATGACAAGATCACATACTTTTGTGGTATTACTGGCAAAAGTGCATACTTAGATCTAACCAGACAAAAGAATCAGATACTTCAAATTCAAAAACGTCTACGAGCCCCTGAGTGCCTTGTCATTTGGGTAGATGTTGATTTCCTGCAGCTTATCTATAGTCTTTGTGTAGCTTTGCTTTTAAATAAACTTCCCTTGCTGTTTCGCAAAAGGTGTGTGTGTGTGTGTGTGTGAGTGTGTGTGAGTGTGTTACTGACAAGTTCTCTTCCAAATATTCAAAATCATCTTGCAAGACAAAGAATGAGAGATTGTTCTAGACCTCAGGAGCGAGTGCAATGGTGGTTTCTTTTACAGTGGTGGACATCATCAGGATAACAAAGTCTAAGTAATATAGTATTATTCTGATGGTAAGCTAATTCTATATGAGAAATTTCATACATTATACTTACACTTTCTAGAAGGTTGAGGAATATACCTGAACATATTCATATTAAAAAATGTAACTGTGATAAATTATTAATACGGGCAAAGGAATATATAAAAATCACTACTTTTTAAAACTTCAATCCTGAACTGTATGAAAAAAAAAAAAGAAAACAACAACAGTTCTGAGGATTCAGATCAGGGGCATAGCATTTGCCTAGCAACCCACAGCCTCAGAAAAACAAAGGAAGGAAGGAAGGAAGGAAGGAAGGAAGGAAGGAAGGAAGGAAGGAAGGAAGGAAGGAAGGAAGGAAGGAAGGAAGGAGATATTTACCTAAGTGTGAAAACATATACCTGTAGTCCCAGGGCTCATAGGCCTGAGGCAGAAGGAACATTTATATTCAAGAATTCAAGATCAACCTAAGCAATAGTAAGTCTCAAAAAAAACAAAAACAACAAGCAAGCATCAGATTAATAATGAATGATATAGCAAATCTATCATCAGTCAATCAGTCAATTCTCTGCCTTCTAACAGTGATGATGACAAGAAGACAGACATGGAGCTAAGTGGAGATAGTCAATAAGGACAGCCTGTCAAAGATCCCTTAAATCTAAGGTACAGAAAGGCCAACCCCATTCTCAAGTTTTGCAGCAGGAAAGATTATTCTATGGGACAAAGGAAGCCGAGAGAGTCCAGACTCACGATTGTCAAGACCAGGAGACAGGGTAAGGAACAATCTATAAGATGAAGACTGAGGTCTGTCTCCTTCCCTTACTCAGTCCCCAAATGCCTGGAGCCCACACTTGCCCATCCCTTCTCCAACCCTCACCCTGGGCACAAAGATGATTCTCCAGAGCAATAAACCAGTCCAAGAGAAAAAAAAAACTATTAACACCAACATTTGTGCAAATGCCTGGGTCCCCATCTTCCTGACTTGAGTGCAGTCCATCACTGCCAAACTCATCTAAGCCCAGCACTTCCAATCAGCTTTCAGTGACTCTCTCACAAGAACTAATGCCACAACTGGCCAGGTAGATTAAGAAATCTTTTACTACAAAAGAGAAAATAAAAAATTAGAAAAGAAATAAAGGAAACAATGTAAGTAAATAAAATTACAAACAATATCTTTAGAGATGGAAAATTATGTACCATTAAAATAAGAAGAACTGACATAGTTTTTGGGTTTTTTTTAATCAAAAGAGAAATTAAAAGATAAAGGAAGGAAATGTCAGAGAAATGAAAACAAAAAGACTGGTCCAGCAAGAAAAGAAGCAGGACTGATCTACACATTCACCATCCAAGTGATAGACGCTGCAGAAAGAGAGAGGAGGACAGAAGACAATAACCAAAGACAGATAGGAAGAAACGAGAAAATGCCTCTGTGCTGAAAGGCATGGATTTCCAGCTTGAAAGAGCTTGAATCAGCACTGTCAGTAAAAGACACTCATGCAAGGGCACATTACTCTAAAATTTTAGAACACAGAAGTTGCCAAGAATTGGGGGGAAAGTTAAAATTATAAGTCGGTGATGGCACATGCCTTTAATCCCAGCACTCGGAAGGCAGAGACAGGCAGATCTCTGAGTTCAAAGCCAGTCTGGTCTACAAAACGAGTTCCAGGACAGCCAGGGATACACAGAGAAAACCTGTCTAGAAACAAAACAAAACAGAAAGCAAAACTATGTTTTCTAAATTCTGAGTCAAACCACACAACACACTGAAAATAAACACATTTCCAAACACTCAAGGCAACAGATTTATCTCCTGCACCCCCGCCCCCCAGTGCTGCCTTAGGAAGCTTGAAAAGAAAGATGCCAGGCCCTGGAACAGCAAACTACATAATGCAAAAAGGAAAGAGAATTCCAGATGGCAGAGGATCAGGATAACAGCCATACAGAGAGCCAAAGAGGACCCACCTAGACTGCACATGAAACAGGACTCCAAAATCGAAGAAAGGAGTCTGGAGTTTACCTGCACTGACGATTCTACTGTCTTAACCAGAGAGTGGTTAGTGAAAACATTGCAGTAGAACCAAGCAAAGTAGAAAGAAAAAAGCAGCTATTATGTCCCTGGAAAATAGGGAATCGAGTACTATTCATGACTTGGCTCAGCAGAAAACCATACTTACACAGTCCTGACTATGCGTAAGGTAAACAGTTTTAATGAAAAGCAATGACGTGTCACCGCTGGTCGGATGCACAGCACAAAACACACAGGGGAAAATGCAAAGGATGGGAGAAAAAGCATCAATTTGGACAATGTGAAAAAGACATTTCTTAGTAAGAAAATAAAAATTCCATTACAAGCATTCTGTAAGGAATCAGGAAGACAACAAGAGGAATTGAAAGAGGCTGCCCCTAGGAATAGGCTCCAGTTCTTTATGTGATCACTTAAATGCATGTGTGAAACAATACTATTTTTAAACAATAAAATGAAGAAATATTGCAGAGAGAGAGAGAGGATATAAATAAAGTGTCAAACTCTAGTCAAAGCAATGTAGCCTTTTTTTCTAATTTACAACTATAATGACGTAGTTAAGAGAAAATTTTATTCAAATATTACTTTGGAGACTCTTAAAACTATATCCTGGGGCCCGGCAGTGGTGGCACACACCTTTAATTACAGCACTCGGAGGCAGAGGCAGGCGGAGCTCTGTGAGTTCAAGGCCAGCCTGGCCTACAGCACTAGTTCCAGGACAGCCAGAGCTGTGCTAATTAATACCCGATCACTGGTGCAGGGCAGCGTTGCCAGGGCAGCCAGTGTGCTCTCAAGTCATCCGCTGTCAGGGCAAGCTTCTACACTCTCCAAAGCTTATTCTACTCACTGTCTTCCTGCATGCTGTGCAATGGCTCCTCGTGTAATGTCAAGAGGAGCCAGGTGGGATTCATGAAGCTGGGCCCTCAGAGTGAACCTCAAGAAAAGGATGCAGAGGGGCAGGGCCACATCCACAGTAACGGGGTGGAGATTCACCTACTGCCTCCTCGGGGCTGCCGTGCAGATGTCTGTTGCACCATGGGAAAGCCCTTCTGCTGCGAAGGAATTGACTGACACGGCTGTGATCTCAGACACACCCCAAGTTTGCTCCTTCATATTCCTTATATATTCTCCCCATTCAAATCTGGCGTGGCACCTGTCATTCCTGTCTCTGTCTGACCAGAATCAGTCAAGCTCCTTAGGTCTTGCATCTTTCCACCTATAGACTTAAGCCCAGCTTTCTTTATTACCTGACTGCTAAACTTGAGACTTTCAGCATTTCCCTGCAGCTCTTCACAGAAAAGTCTAGGATTTAAGGTAGTATACTAGACCAAATGTTCAAATGTTAGCCAATTCATGATATACCTCCAAAAACAATATAATTCAAAAATTTTACTTAAAATTAAAACTAAATTTCTGAATTACATACATAATTTTATCTTCTCTAGGCAGTAGGAGGAAAGGGTCTGAGAATCAGCCAAGAAGGCCCTTGGGGAAAAGGCCCTCAATTCCAGAGGAACATTCCACAACCAGGAAGCTAAAGGGCCAAGTGCTGAGTCGAGCCAGACAGTTTGTTAAACTGGAGTCTTTCCCACTTGAGAGTTCTGCTTCAGGCGTCTGACCAGCCTTCCTGGGCTGCAGAACAAGCACTGTCACTGTGAGCAAGAGCCATCTGGACAGCTGAGTGGTAAGCAGCCTTCAGCCACAGGTGCCGCAGACAGACAGAGCCCAAAAGCCTCTGGATGCTCCTAATCTAAACCCTGCAGGTCAAAAGGAAGGGAAAGTTGAGGCAAGAGAGCTTTCCCCAGTCAGTGAACCAGGGTGTGGAGAGTGAGTCAAACTCCACATCAAAGCTGGTCCTCAGGTGAGCAGCAGCAAACAACAGACCCAAGGCCCAGGAACCTGTGAGTGTGAGTTCTATGCACACACCCTGACCTTAACCTGGATCTTGGGGTGGACAGGCAGGGGTCTGTATTCAAGTATACTAGATTTGCCCAACTGAACCCACAATTTGCACCAACAACCAGGAGGTCTCATAGAACACCTCAGATTGTAGACAGTCCTTTGCAATTTCCAATTCCAAAAGTCCACATAAATATAAGGCACCCCTCCGGCTGGACTTCACTGGAACAAGTTTTTGGTTTTTCATCTTACTCTTAGACAATTATACACTTTAAGCAGCCTCCCCAAATTCCTCATTAACTTTTATCAATAGCCATGATGAGAACTCCTCTCTTTCTTCCTTGTTCCAGGCCTGATGCCTCAGAGTTTCTAGTGCTGTGATAAAACATCTTGAGAAAGCTTACTGGTTTGCTCCTCATGCTTTGCTCAGCCAGCACTCAGGACCACCAGTTGAGGGGTGATACCACCCACAGTGAGCTGGACTCTCCTATATCAATCACCAGTCAGGAAAAAGTAATACAGGTTTGCCTACAGGCCGAGGTGGGGCATTTTCTTTTCTAAAATGGTTCTAGCTTGTGTCAAGTTAATATAAAACTAGACAGAATATCTGGTATAATAAATATGGAAAAAAAACGGGAGAGAGAAGGAAATTTTTTCTGGTGTTGTGGCTGATTACAACTTGAAAAAAATGTGTCTAACCAAAGAGTAAATGAAATCATAATGGAATAAAAATCACATTATAAACAAATAATGAGAAAATACACAACTGTAAGAGGATATTGCCTTTGATGTTTTAAAAGAATGTTACTGAGATAATTCAGCTTTGGTAGCACATGCTAGAGACCCAGACGCAACTCAATACTCTCTGTCTCTGTCCTTCTGCAGATCGCACATCTGAGCTCAGAGGTCAGGATGGTATCTGGGGAAAAGCCTGGCAGTCTTGGCCAGCCCAGAAATGGCAGGCTGCAGGGGCGGGGAGGCAGAAGGCAGCGATGGAAGGAGATGACAACATTTGGTGGGCAGACAAACAGAAAAGGTAAAAGATACAGGAAGCCCTGGAATAAGCTAAGAAAATTCAAGATAAAAACATGTACTCTTTCATTCATTCATGTATAATGTGTGTGTGTGTGTGTTCATGCATGGTGGAGAACACATGTACATACATGCATGTAGAGACCAGGGATCTGATGTGGGATTCCCTTCAGTATGTTGTGAATGTGTTTTATTACATTGTTTAATAAAGAACCTGCTTTCAGCCAATGGCTTAACAGAGTAAAGCCAAGCAGGAAATCCGAACGGAGATGTTGAGAGAGTAGACAGAGTCAGAGAGACACCCTGTAGCTGAGGGAACCTGTTGGAACCTTGACAGTAGGCCACAACCTTGTGGTGACTAGCAGATTAATAGAGATGGATTAATTTAAGATATAAGGGCTAGCTAGCAATATGCTTAAGTGATTGGCCAAGCAGTGTTTTGATTAATACAATTTCTATGTGATTATTTTGGGTCTAGGCAGTTGGGAACAAATGAGCAGCCTCCTCCAACAAGGATCCATCCCCAGCTCTGGGATTACAGGTGTGTACCACCATGCCTGGCATTTTCACGGGGTGCTGGAGTACTTAGAACCTCACTTTACTGTCTGAACTCTCTCTCCATCCCTATTTTCTTCTTAACCAGCTTGAACTTAGAGAAAAATCCTTCCCCAAGCACAGTCTCTCTAATCCAGGCAGACAACATTTGGTGGGCAGACAAACAGAAAAGGTAAAAGATACAGGAAGCCCTGGAATAAGCTAAGAAAATTCAAGATAAAAACATGTTGCTACTTCTAATTAGTGCTCAAGGCTCCCTGTGGCAAATGCTCCCAGGTCCTGAGAGTGAAACACCATGTAACTGGCCTCACCCTATTGATTAGACTAGTAAGGCATGTGGTGATGAATGCTCCATCGGGCCACCCCTCACTGTCTGTCACCCACAGCCATAGCCACTTCTATATTAAATGAAGACAGCTGTATCTATCCAAAATATGGCTTTCACCTCTCATTCCCCTGTCTGAGCATGCACAGAGCAGGCGGGAGGCCAGCAGCACACCTTTAAGCAGTTCAGAACATCCTTGATTTACTGACCACCATCCACACCTCCTCCCACCTCAGGTGTCTGATGTTGTAAATTTGCTGGAATCTAGAGGCCAGACTCCCCTGCACACCGGGCTCAGAGTAATCTCATCTAGAGTCAGTTAAATATTCCTGAGGGGAGGGAGAAGTCAACTACACATGAATCACTTCTATCCAGCCTCCCGCCTGTTGCTCCCACTGAAGACGCAGAAGCAAGCAGCCCTGGGTTGTAAATCAGGACCCTCGTCACCTGACTGACTAGAGATGTGATAAATACCGAAGTGCCCTGAACAGGTATTTAAGAAAGAACCGAAGGAAAAATATCAGCTACATTTCTGGACACAGGCCTAGATTTATGCCTTTCCTACTTGTGTCCTTCATCAAGCTGTGCGCGCCTCACTCTGACCATTCTGTTTTACACTCCAAGCATATCCATTTCAAACCTACACAATTCCACATTTCCCTTAATCTATACTTGCAAAAGAGAATTGAAACTCTATTTATTTATTCTTAGAGCTTTAGATAAACACTCAGGGTGAAGTCCTATGATTACCAGACTATCTGCCTGAAGCATGCTGGTAGCACTTGTGCAGAGGAACACACATGACAATCTTCCGTTCAAACCTAGACCATATGCTAGGGCAGGAGTTATGTTCCACACAGAGAAGGCTCAGTGGCTCCCAAAGGACTTTACAGGCAATGTGAAGCCCAGGTCCTCACTTGTTTACACAAACTGACAATTATGTGACTAGCACAGGCCACAGGCCACCAGGCACGATGAGACTACTTTACAGAGGGCATGGATCACTCCCCTACATTTTAAGCAGGTTAGGTATGTAGGGGACAATAAAATAATGGATAGCATACTAGCTGCATACTGCAGCTGCTTAAAACCTCCCGGGGAATCATACTTTCATGTGTGCAAAGTGACAGAGAAACCAGATTCCACACCCTTAAGAGTTTGTAAAGAGGAAAAGGCTGCTTCCTGGGGGAGGGGCTTTGCTTTCTGGAGGAAAGGATGTGAGTACAGAACCCCGGGATGATGGCAGAGAAAGGCATACTTGGGCTAGGGAGGAGCAACTGTGGGCCATACTCTAGAACTCCTCAAAGCAGCCTGGAGCCAGACCGAGAAAGCCTCAGGATACAGGGCACACTATGGCTCTGGCTCACTAGTGAGGACAGTCATTCTCCCCAGACTTGGCTCAACTCCGCCTCTACTAATTCCCTCCGTTCTCAAGCTGTCTCCAGTGCTGTCCCATTGCTATGCATATCAATCCTCTACACTGGTATCACCCAGGTTGATCTCAAGTGTAGTCTTATGCTATGGTGATTTTTTATCCTCTACAGAGGATAATTACGGGTATTCTGTGGCCCAGCCTCCTCAGGCCCTCACAATCTTCATCCTCCTCCTGCCCTTGAGGCACCTAAACCACCTGATCCCATGTCTCCTGTGCCACCAGCACCATTTGCTGAAGAGGCTATCTTTTATGTGCTGTGTTTCTGACACTTTTGTCTAACATAGGTGACTATGGATTTATTTCTGGTCATCTATTCCATTAGTACACATGCCTATTTCTGGGCCAGTACCACAGTGACATTTTCACTATGGTTTGTTGGTATAATTTGAAATCAAGTACTGTAATAGGTCTGCCATCATTCTTAAGGTTTCTTTGACTATCTGTGGTCTTTTGTGCTCCCATGTGAATTTTAGGATTTTTTTCTAGTTGTGTGGAGAATATCATTGGAATTTTTATTAGGACTGTATAGATGACAATGTTAATTCTTTCAACCCAAGAGCACTGAACATGTCTCAGCTGCCTAGCACCCTACTAATGCCCTCAGGTTTGCACTACAGAGGTCTTCGCCTCCTTGGTTAGGGTACTCCCCTAGGTTTATTTGTTCACTTATTTACTAATCGAAGCCACTGTGAAAGGAATGTTTGTCCCAATCTCCTCTTTGGGCAGTTATTGCAACAGAAAAGCTTTTCAGTTTTGTATGCTGACTCTGAGCCCTGCCACTTTGATGAAAATACTTATCTGACCTAAGAGCTCTCTGGCATGTCCACAGTCCTAATTAAATAAGGTCACAGCATTTGCAAATGGGAAAGGTTTCATTTCTTTGTTTCTTTGGTTTTGTTTTTTGATGCTGTTGTTGATTTTTTTTATTTTTTATTTTTTGCTTTTTTTGAGACAGGATTTCAAGAAGCTTTAGAGCCTTCTTGGAACTTGGCTCCATAAACCAGGCTGGCCTCAAACTCACAGAGATCCACCTGCCTCTGCCTCCCGAGTGCTGGGATTAAAGACGTGTGCCATCAGAGTCCGACTTCTTTATTTCTTACTCACGTCCCCTTCATTTCCTTTTCTTGTATTATTGTTTCAGCTACACTGAATGTGAGTGAAGAGTGAACACTCCTGTCGCATTC
Organism: Ondatra zibethicus; assembly: GCA_004026605.1. Lineage (NCBI taxonomy): Eukaryota > Metazoa > Chordata > Mammalia > Rodentia > Cricetidae > Ondatra > Ondatra zibethicus. The sequence goes on from PVIU01005140.1 coordinate 71,187, forward strand.
CAGAGTTTGAGGAAATATTCCCAGTAGCTCCCCATTTAGCATAACATTGGTTATATATTTGCCTTAAAAGCCGTTACTATAGTGAAAGTTCTTTCTAGTCCTAGTTCCTTCAGGACTTTTGTCATGAAGCCATTTTGAACTTTGTCAAATAGCTTTTCTGTACTCATTGAGAAGATCATGTGATTTCTACCCTGAAGTCTATTTATCTGATGTGTAACATTTATTTGTTTCTAAATGTTGGACTAACTTTGCATTCCTAGAATGAAACCAACTTCACTGTGATGTATGATATTAATGTCCTCTTGAATTTTGTTAAGTGTTTTTTTGAAAGTTTTTGTGTCCTTGCTCATTGTTAAAGTTGGTCTAGAGTTTGTTGTTGTGTTCTCATCTGGTTCATCATCAGGATAACACTTGCTTCACAGAATGAGTTTAGCAGTGTTCCTTCCCTTCTGATTTTGTGGCAGTTTGAGTACTGTGTGAGTCCTTCCTTAAAGGTTTGGTAGAATTCAGCAGTGAAACCGCCCAGTCCTGGCCTTTTCCTTGTACAAAGATTTTTCATTAGTGCTTCAATTGTGTTCCTTGTTATGGGTCTAAGTTATCTTTATATTATTATAATATTTAATTTTGGTAGGTGATATGTATTTAGGAATCTATCAACTATTTCCAGATTTTTCAGCTTTTTGAAAAGTAAGTTCCACAATATTCTCTAATGGTTCTCCAGATTTGATCGATCCTATTGTAACTATTGCCCTTCCATCTCTAATCTTATCAATGCGGAGTTTCTCCTTCTGGTTAGTTTGGTCAAGGCTTTGTCAATCTTGTTCACTTTTTCAAAGAACCAGATTTTTAAGTCTATGAGTTGTTCCTTTAGTTTCTAATTCATTAACTTCTGTTCTGATCTTTATGATATCTGGCCACAGTGCATTTAGGTTTGGTTTCTTGTGTTTCTAGAAACTTCGGTTATATCATTAAGTAACTTATTTGATACTGCTCTGATTTTTTAAAAATTTTATTTTACTTTATGTATATGTGTTTTGCCCACATGCATGTCTGCATATCAGGTGTGTGCCTGGTGCCCATGGAGGCCAGAAGAGGGTGTCAGACCCCGAGATCGGAGTTCCATGAGCCATCATGCAGTTGCAGGTGCTGGGACTGAACCTGGATCTTCTGGAAGTCGTCTTAACTGTTGAGCTGCCATACTAGACAACTGATTTCTTTTTTGTAAATTTGAACACTAGTTACTATACACGGTTCCCCTTATATCTCAGAAGTTCAATAGGCTGTGCTACAGTTTTCATCAGAGTGTAGGAATGTTAAATTCCCTCCAACTTCTTCAGTAACTCACTATTAACTAAAGAGTATATACTGCTCAGTCTGCAAGTATCTGTATAGTCTCTGAGGTTTCTCTTGTTGTTTTCTACCTTTATCCTGTGGTGTAAGATGATGCAAAGAATTATTTCATGTGTTATGGCTTGCTCAGTGACTAATATGACTGACTGTAGAGGAGGTTTCACGGGCTGCTGAGACTATATACCCTGTTGTCTGTTGGATGGAATGGTCTGTAGGTGTCTGTCACATCCAGTCGGTCACATGTACGGCCTGGCTCTGCCGCTCTCCTTGTAGTTTGGTGGACCTGACTGAAGATAAGAACGGAGAACTTAAGTCCCCCAGCAGTGTGGCATCAGGACTTACCTTACCTTTCATGACACTTAGTGTTTATGAAATTAGGAGCCTACAATGTTCAATGTACAGATATTTACAATTCCTATATAATCTTTATAAAGAGTTCCCCTTTTAAATATGTAATGGATTTATCTCTTTTGAATAGTTCTGGTTTGGAGTCTACTTTATCAAATATCAGAATCACTATACCAGCTGCTTCATGGTTTCCATTGGCTTGGTGGGTGGATTTCCCTTCTTTGATTGTTCCATTTTCTAATATCTGTGCCAGAGGGTGTATATCTTGGAGACGATACATAGTTGGGTGTTGGGTTTTAATCTAGTAGCCTAGATTGCACCTTTGGGTTGGTGAGTAGGAATAATTATTATAGCCAAGGTTATCGAGAAGCCTGTTCCTTGGTTGTTTTTCTGACTGGTTGGATTACTGACCACCCATTTTTCCCTCTTACTTCAGTATAAGGGGTTTACAGATTCACTGTGTTAGGCATGATGGACTTCTTGGTTTTCCTTTGTTCATCTGTTCTCTCATGAAATGGATTCTTACATGATCTGGATAGTCCTCCTGTCAGTATCTGCTGTAGTGCTGGCTTCTTCATCACGAACTGTCTCATTCTGTGCTTGTCTAAAAACATCCTTATATCTACACCAGTTCTAAGGGATAATTTTGCTGGGAATCATTGGTTGATAGTTATTTCTGTTAGGAACTGAAATACATCATTCCATCTTCACTGGCTTTTAGGATTGATGATAAGAGATCTGCTATTATTCTTTAAAAGTTAAAAAGCTTTTCATTTATTTATTTATTATTTGTGAGTAATGGGGGAAAGGCCACTAGCCAATCACATCAAGTTGGGGTGTGGCTACTTGGACCCCAGGTAGAAAATCGAGAGAACACAGGTGTGCTCTCTCTCCATGCAGTGTCCGCTAGATAGATAGGACTGCGGCGTGAGTGGCGTGAGGTTCCCCCCCTTTTCTTTCATTAAAAATACCTGTTCCTATTGAGCTGGCTTGGTTATTGATTTGTGCCAACTTAATACTTCTTCATCTGGCGCCCAATGTGGGGCTTGAGCCCATGACCCTGAGATTAAGAGTCTCATGCTCTACCGACTGAGCTAGCTGGGCTCAAAAAAAAAAAAAAAAAACCAGGGGGATATTTGGATGATGGGATAAAAGATTGTATTTATGAGGTTTTTTTTAGGCAATTATATTGGTATAGATTTCTGTATATTGATAAAAAGTTAAATTATATTGAATATTGTATGCATGTATGCTTCTACCTCTGTTTGAAACATTATTTATGTATTGATATATATTTACCATACTGCAATGTACATTACTACCTCTGATTAAGATACTTATACATTGTTTATATTTGAAAGTCATTGTCCTCATTTATTGCATACTTGTTTATTGTCTTAGTCTTTAAGTTAGATAGGTATTGAGAATTATAGATCAATAGTCATCTATGTTTGTTATATTTATGATTAGACTAATCAGGTTCTTTAGATACACAGAGATTATATTCAGTATAGATAGATAATCTTCAACCTCTTTAAGGAGCTGTAAAAAATGGCCTTTAATCTAATCTAGAGTTTCGTAGTTTCGCAACAATGAGACACAATCGCTCCTGGCAACACCAATCTATTCCCGAGAGAATGTTGAGCACCAGAGACACTCCATCTGGAGCCTTTCTTCTTGGTGGAACTAGCCTCTGGGCAAAGAAATGCCCATACCTAACTACTGACAGAGATACCGAGTATCCGTAAATGGATAAAAGAGAACTGTCATATCCTGCCAAGACAGGGTAAGATAGTTTTAAAAAGTTTCTTGCTTTTAAAAATGGTATGTCAGTTACCTTAGGCCTTAGCCAAAGTTGGTTGCTTCAACATTGCAAATGAGACTTTGGGTGATTGCCCAGGTAGTCAGTTGTCTCTGTCATTTGTTGCACATTTGGAAGTTTCCCGATTACACTTCCTGTCCACTCAAGTAATATTGTTTCCCTTCTCAGATCTCTAATAGAGTTAAAGATTAAATAATTATAGTTACCCTCCTCACAGTTTAGCCAAGCTTAATTTCAATGTAATACTTAGACTCCTTAAAATAGAATGTTTATTAAAACTTTTGTTATGCATTCCTTGCTTAATATTGTTTATTGTTTGTAATTTTGTATTTGGTGTCTGTTCCTATTATATATAACTATGTTGGGTTTGGATTGATCTTGTTTAGACAGAAGGGGGAGATGATGGGGGAAAGGCCACTAGCCAATCACATCAAGTTGGGGTGTGGCTACTTGGACCCCAGGTAGAAAATCAAGAGAACACAGGTGTGCTCTCTCTCCATGCGGTGTCCGCCAGATGGATAGGACTGCGGCGTGAGTGGCATGAGTTCCCCTCCTTTTCTTCCATTAAAAATACCTGTTCCTATTGAGCTGGCTTGGTTATTGATTTGTGCCGACTTAATACTTCTTCAGGTGAGTAGGTAGGTGTGAATGTGCACATGTCACGTGTGTGGGACAAATTCTGGGAACTGGTCCTCACTGGAGACTGAGCTTAGGTGTGTCTGCCTTGGCCATCTGAGCTGGGACATCTTGCCAGCCCAAGAGCTGCTATTGCTCAAATGCCATTGTTTTGTATGAGTTGGCATTTTCCTTAGCAAATGGTTATAAAGTTCCTAAAGTTGTTCCTTTACTCTTCCTTTTGAGATCTTACTATGTTATGCCATGGAGAGGTTCTTCTCTGACCATGTCTACTGTAAGTTTTAGATGCCTGTATGTGGATATCCATTCCTTCTCCTAGGTTTTGGGAACTGCCTTTTGTGATTTCATTGAATAACAGTGTATGCTTTAGACTTTATCTTAGTTCTTCCTATGTCATGGGCTCATAGGTGCAGTCTCTTGAAAACCTCCTGACTGTTACTTGTAACTGAGACTGTGCTTTCACTTCCCGGCTGCCCAAACCCAAATATTCACACTAAAACTATATTAATTACAACACTGTTTGGTCAACAACTCAGGTATATCCCTAGCTAGCTATTACATATTATTAATCCATTTCTATTAATCTGTGAATTACCATGAGGCTGTGGCTTACCAGTAAGATTCTGGCATCTTTCTCCTATGGCAGCTACATGGTGTCTGCCTGACTCCACCTTCTTTCTCCCTGCATTCAGTTTAGTTACCCCGCCAACTCTATTCTGCCCTGCCATAGGTCAAAGCAGGTTCTTTATTAATAAAATATATTCATAGCATACAGAGAGAAGTCCCACATCATCTCTCCTTTTCTGCCTAAATAAAAAGTATATCCTAGCATATCCTGCTTCACAGAAAAGTCTGTAGGATATGCTAGGCCGATGATGAATGCCCCATTGTTGCAGAGGAACTTTAGGTGACTGTCCAGGCAGCCAGCTGTTTCTGTCATTACTCACATTTTTGGAAGTAGCTTGCTTATACTTCCTGTTTACTCAGTTAATAGTATTTCCTTCTTGGGTCTCTGAGGGAGTTGAAGACTAGATAGTTATAGTTTTCCTTGCTTAGTTGATGCAAAAAGCAAGTTATAATACAAAGTAAATTAGATACAAGACTTTGGACTCATCAAGATAGGACAGACATGGAGTATTTTCTCCAAATTTGACAAATGCAAATGGATTAGACATTGTTGATGTATTTATCACCTACATATATTGTATATAGTTATTGTACTTCTTGTACATAGTTTTTCTTATATTAGTTATAGCCTTCCTTTTTATTTTAGATAAAAAACAGGAAAAGTAGTGGCATTTCATTTGTATTTTAATAAATAAAGCTTGCCTGAAGATCAGAAAAGTAAAACAGCCACACTGGCCAGCCTTACAGACCAGGTAGCAATGACACACAACCTTTAATCCCAGTAGCCATATACTAGTTTGCCACAGAAACCAGGCAGTAGTGGTGCACACCCTTAATTCCAGAACTAGAGAGGATTAAAAGATGGGAGGGGACAGCTCTCACACACAGTCTCATTCTGAGATTCCAGGAGGCAGGATCGCCATTTCAGACTGAGGTCGAGGTAAGAGCCAGTGGCTGGCTGTTTTGCTTTTCTGACCTTCAGGTTGAACCCCAATATCTGTCTCTGAGTTTTTATTAATTGTGCTTCATTTACTGATGCTTTCCATTGGTTTTGCTTTTATTTTTCTCATCTTAGAATTTCTGGATTTCTGCTTGCTTCTTTTTCCCATCTCATTTTCCTTCTGCTGTTTTCTTCCATGTTTTACAATTTCTCTTTCATATTACTAATTCATCCACACTGCTAACTCCTTGTCTAGAGCCTGAATATATTCCTTACTCTATTCATCTGTTTATCCGAGTCTTAAATATGCCACATATCTTTTTTAGAAGTAAGACTCAAAACATTTTTCTGGACTTTGAGCACTCTGGTTACCTCTGGTTTGCAGTATGGAGAGTGAGTGGATTGGGTCCCACAGTGACTTCTCTGTCATGTGCTCCTGTGTTTGCTGTGTTGTATTTTGTGCATCTGCACTCCCACTGTTACTCCCTGTCCCTTTCCTTTGTTGGTTTTTCACATGAGTCACTCTGGTAAATTGCTCTAATTTGGATCTATAGCCCTGCTGGGGCAAGCCAACTCTAATAACAGATAATGAAAACTATGGAATACTTCATAAATTTGTGCGTTACCCCTACCAGGACCACACTAACCTTCTCTGCAGCATCCCAGTTTAGTTCATGTGCTGCCAGAGCCAGCACGGAAACAATAATATTTGAAAGAACAATCTGTTAGTATCACCCACACTTAAAAAAATGTATGTCTGTCCTAAAATGTAGATATCTTATTCCCTTCTCCAATATCCACCTTTCCTCCATCTCCACCCTCCCACTCAACCCAAGTTCTCCCCAGTCCTTCCCTTCTCCTTCCCCCTCTCCCCTTCCCCTACCCCCTTCCCCCACCTCTATCCCCGCCCCCGTGCCTCCAACTTTTGCCTGATGATCTTGAGGGGATCCCAGGTGTCCACGGGGATGTCCCCAGCTAGATATTTGGGCAGCAGAGGAGAGGGTACCGGAACTAGCCTTGTCCCAGAGTCACATTGATGAATATCTTGATCACCACCATAGAAATTTCGTCCGATGGATGGAGGTAGAGACAGAGACCCACATTCACATCAGAGCAATGGACTGAGCTCTCAAGGTCTAGTCGAAGGGCAGAAGGTGGAAGAAGAGGAGCAAGGAAGTTAGGACCGTGAGGGGCTGGTCCACCTACTGAGACAGAGTGCCTGAACTAATGGGAGTGCACCAAATCCAGTGGGACTGGGACTGAATAAGCATATGATCAAACCGGACTCTCTGAATGTGGCTGCCAATGGGGGCAGACTGAGAAGCCATCAACAATGACACTAGGACCTATCTCTTCTACATGTATTATCTTTTTGGGAACCTAGTCTTTTTGGATGCACACCTTCCTAGGCTGGGATGGAGGGGGGAGGGCCTTGGACTTCCAACAGGGCAGCATCATGCCCTCTTTTAAGGAAGAAGGGGGAGAGAGGAGGGATGGGGGGAACGGGAGGGGACTGGGAGAAGGGGAAGAAATGTAAAAAATTTTTTTTGAATGGAAAAAAATAAAAGAATATGAAAAAAAATGTATGTCTTCTTAGGCTGGGTTTGGTTCCTTGCTTGCCTAGCTTGCTCAAAGCTCAGGGCTTGATCCCCAGCACAACACAAAGCAGGCATGGTACCACATACCTGTGATACCAGCACTTAACTGGAGGTTAAGGTTAGCTTGGGTTACATGGGTCCCTCTCTCAAAAAGTGGGAGGGAAGTTAAGCAATTTCTAAGCTGGAATTAATCCTGTATATCATTCATATATTTATTTAGAAATTTATTAAAGTATACACTTATCCATGTTAGGAAAGAAAGTAGTTTTTATTTCATTGTTTGGAATATAATTAATAGGCCTAAAACATAAGTTATATCCAAACAATGGAATAGTATACAGTCATCTTACAAAACTCCGACCTATTTCTGTAGAAACTGAATTTTACTGTCTCTTGCTAAAGTGAAAAGTGCACAGTGCAGAGAAGCACACTTATTATGGTCCTTTTTATGTGATTACATTTTATAATTATTCTGCAAGATCACTTTGGCAACAAGCTCAAAGAGGAAATGTGTGAAGGATGTCACCTCAAAGAAGCTTGTGTTTGCTCTATGCATGTTTTTGCGGTCTTACTTGGGAACAATGCAGGGAGGAGAGATATGCGGCTATACCATCACATGCTCTGGAGCTGGTCTACTGCAGGGCTTACACCATCACTGTTCACTTGAATCTGGGGTCTATCTTCTGTCCCTGATGGAGCACCAACCACCCAGTACCCTTAGGATAATGGCAAAAGGGGAAAGAAACTCAGGCAAGGAAAAAGGAATGAAGATCTGATGTGATCAACTGTGTGGTGGCATACAGCCCTAGCTGGAGAAGTCCAGCTTAGGTGATGGGAGGTGATTAATGGATGGAGTGTGGAGAACTATCTCTTCCTGTGTGAAAGCTTCAAGTCTGTGAAACACACCACTGGGTGCGTCTGAGAGCAGCTAGAAGCCATAACTGCCAGCATTTTCCCTGAGAAAGAATGTGTGCCTGTAAGCCGTTGTCACAGCCCCTACAGTGACAGATCCGCCTCTGCCTCTTCCAGGCTCAGAACACACCACCTCCTGCTCAAGACTCCAGCTACTCTAGAGCAAGCAACTAGTGAGCCTCAAGGCCACTCCATCACTTTTGCTTACTACTGTTTTTCTCACAGGGCCTTGGGAATGTCAACTTGAGTAACACATGTCAAGCACTTGATGCCATTTCCAGCAGAGCAAGATGTTCAAACAAGCCCATCATTAAGCTGTTGATGCAACCTTCTCAAGTGTTCAAGGCACTCAGTGCCAAATCCATCAGGAAGTCTTTAGCTTACAACAAGACCCAGGTGTCACTCACCTTGACCTTAAGAAAAGAGACTCTTCCCAAGCTTGTGGAGAACAAACTGGGAGCTCCTGCTCCTTTGTTCTTCTACTCCTGTCAGACTTTCTGAACCAAGTTGCCCTTCTCAAGCTGCAAGTCTAAAAAGCTCATCCATCGGAGACAGCTGGCAGTTAAATACCTGATTCCTCAGCAGTGTAACTTCCTTTCTCCCATCTCGATGGCTCACGTGGCTGGCACAGGGACCCACTTACCACAGAGGGAGGGTCATTCCATTCTTCATAAGAGATGGCTGCATATGGATAGATCCTGTCATTGATGATTTGCAGGGTGGCCAGGGCAATGGCCTTAATGGACTGGAAGTAGGCTTCCCAGAACCATCGTGCCTATAAAGAAAATAACACGCTGTTAACCTGCTGTAGGTGAGCAGGTGAGATGTGCCCCGTTACAACCAACTTGGGGCTAGGTGATTCCTTCATTCTCGGAGTTAAGGGTACCCCTTAATGCCACAGCAGATCTGTCAGAGGTGTGTCCATATTGAAGGCAGTCAGAATAGAGTAATAGTCAGGAAAGTACACACAGAATCAGTGTACTAGAAGAGGAGTCTATGATGATGAAAGTACTATGTGTTATAGCAGGCCAGGTTCAGAGTCTTTTTTAAAAAAGATAAATAGACAGCTGAGGAGATAGCCCCATGCTTAAAGCATTTGCCATGTAAGCATGAAGACCAGAGTTTGGATCCCCAGAAACTATGTAAATGCTGGCTCAGCATGGTAGCACACACATAATCCCAGGGTCAGAAACTGGAGATAAGAGATCCCCAGAGCAAGCAGGCTAACAAGACTAGGCTCATCAGTGAGCTCTGGGTTTGACTGAGAGACCCTGTTTCAAAACATCAGGTAGAAAGCAATGAAGAATGATTCTTTAGAGCACTCACACGCATACACAAATGTAAATGCACACATGATAATGGACAAAGAACATTAGAAATAACATATATAGAGTATGTTAGAAGTCTTGTGTGCGCAAGTAAATGAAAGTTTATGTCTATGCAAACTCTTAAAGACAGCCCTGGGAAGGCGAGGCATTTCAGCACCCAGACACCCATGCTCATCTGTTGACACCTCACTCCTTTTGAGGCACCCATGACTCCGGGTTCTCTCGTGCTCATGACGTTTGCTGTACTGGCACAGACTGATCTGGTGCCGCTCCAACACCTGACTTGTGTTATGGACTCAGGGTGTGGCTGGCCTCACAAAATGAAGTGAAAAGTGCTCTCTCTTTTCTTTTTTCTATTTCTTGAAGAATCTAATACAAAATTGACATTACTTTTCCTTCTTGAAAGAGTTTAGAAGAATTCACCAAAGACACAGTTGGGGTAGGTTTCTTATGAGTATGTGTGATAAGACTTTATTCTTATGTTTGTTTATTTGAGACAACGTCTTGCTATGCTCAGGTTGCCCTAGAACTCACAGTCCTGGTTAGCTTCCCAGATGCTAGGATTATAGGCATGTGTCACCATAACTGCCATTGCTTTATTTTATTTGAAACAGTATTTTACTCTGTAGCCCAAATTTGCAACCGCCTGTTTCAGCATTCTCAGATGCCAAGCTATGTGGCTTAAAGTTACTGGTTTCCTTTTACAGACGTAGAAGAATGCAAATCTGGATGTGTGATCTTGAAAAAAGTATTTTTCTCAAAGAAGATGCCATCTCATCTAGACTGTTAGCTTTACTGGGCTAAACTGTAGAGGTATGCCCCTTCCTTCCCTACCTGTCAGCCAGGCTCGCTCTCGGCGCTTGTCCTTCTGGAAAGTGGTCAATTTCAAGATTTTTCAGAAGGAAAATTTTCATTTTTTTCTTTCTCTCCATCATACACTTTCTGTTTTCCATTTTTAAAAATATTTGTTCATCTATTTTGTGTGTGTGCATGTGCATGTGGTGTGGGGGAGGGGCGCACATGCCAGGCAAAGCCCAGAGGAGGAAGTGTCCCCTCTGTCATTCTCTCTATGGGTGTGCATATGTATATCTGAATACTAGCCAAAGGCCAACTGTGGATCCCAGCATCTAACTCAAGCTGTCTCCAATCATCCCCCACCCCGCACAGATAGCCATTCACTTAGAGAGGAAGCGAGCCCTGCCAATCATCACAGCTCAAGGGCCTCAGACTGGAAGAAAGTGAGCTTCTCGAGCTTAATGGCTTCTGCAGGACCTTGGTGAAGAGCTCAGAAGGCACGATAAGTTATAGCCCTACCAGGGCTCTCCTGTTAGCTACCTGGCCACAGAGACAGGGGGTTTCAGTCATGTGGACAATGTACGAAAGTCCCTCTGTTCTCTTCCTGAGAGCAAACACAAATACTGACTACATTACCTTGTCTCCAAGAAAGTGTATGCGCCACCTTCCTATCTATCCAACACATTTGGATGAGAGGGACTTTGGCAGGCATGCAAACCCTACTGGTGGCTGTACAGGGGAAAAACCAGTCGTGAAAGAATAGATCAAACAAATAAAACCTTGATTAGGCATTTAACCAGATACTACTGAGCCAAAGAACAGCAAAATTCCCAACACTGCCATACAAGAAACAGAGAGGGACGAGGCAGGGGCCAGTTTAAGACTATAAACTCTCCAGCTAGGGGCCTGGGGAGACGATGAATCAGTGTGCAAAGCACTCTGTGCAGTCGTAAGACTGGAGTGTGGAACCCCAGCACGCATGTAAAAAGCCAGGCAGGTATGGTGGCAGCTGTAACCCTGAGCTCTAGGTGGTGGACACAGGATCCCTGGGTGAGGTGCTGGCTAGACTGCATGGACTCAGGAGTTCTGGATACAGCAGAAGACTCTGCCTCGATAGATAAAGTGTTCAATGATTAAGGAAAACACTGGATGCCAGCTTCTGGCCTTCACCCATGTGCACATAGAACCATGAACACATTTGCTAACATACATGTGAACATGCATCCATACCAACATACATGTAAAAATACTATCATAAGCAAACAGGAACTCAACTGAACTTGCTATTTCTGTTTAGATAACAATTAAATAGCATGAATGTCTTTGTTCTTCAGGAATGCCATGCCAATGGGATCAGCAATAACTAATGTTTATAAGGATCCAGTGGAGTGCTATAGTGGCATTTCATATGTATTTTAATAAATAAAGCTTGCCTGAGGATCAGAAAAGTAAAATAGCCACACTGGCCAGCCTTATAGACCAGGCAGCAATGACACACACCTTTAATCCCAGCAGCCACAGTAGCTTATCATAGAAACCAGGAGGTAGTGGTGCACGCCCTTAATCCCAGAACTAGAAAGTATTCTAAAACAGGAGGGGACAGATATCATTCTCAGTCTCATTCTGAGGTTTCCTAGAGGCAGAATCACCATTTTTGTACTAAGGTAGAAGTAAGAACCAGTAGCTGGTTGCTTTTCTTTTCTGGTCTTCATGTTGAACCCCGGTATGTCTTAAGTTTTTATTAATCGTGTTTCAGAGTGCAGAGGTAGGGGTAGGAATGACAGTGACAAGCACTGGGTGTGGTTTGCAGCTGTTAAACCTATCTGTTTCCCCCAAACTGTAAAGTGAAGGTTACAGTGTCTATCGAGAGACTAGGTTTACAGAACCCATTCCCCAGAGCTACTGGAAGCCGAGCAAGAATGCTCTCCCTAGCACATAGTTTATGGTTTGAAATAGGAAATGCCCCCAAGTTCATGTGTCAAACTGTTGGTTCCCAGCTGGGGGTGCCATTTTGGAAGTTTCTAGAAACTTAAGAGGGAGGACCTAGGTGGAGGAAACATATGTCCCTGGAGGCATGCCTTTGAAGGTCATATTGAGTCCCAGTCCCCTCTTCCTTCCTTCCTGTCTACTGTGAAGACCCTCCTCTCCACATGCTGCAGCCATGCTGTTCTAGCTCGGCAGTGGCTGGCAATGTGACACATCACCGGCTCATGTCCCCTGCTGTGTGTACTCCTACACAAAAGGACAAAGTCCTTTATGCTGCAGTCGGCCTCTCACCCCCCCCCCCCCGTGAGCCCGGTCACTTGGCTGCAGGTGACACAGGTGCATGGTGACTAAATAGAAAAAGCCCACCGCTAAAAGTGATAAGAACAGAAGGATAGGAAGGGAAGGTGGCTTTCCTGATGGTTTTGCTACAGACTGTGAGGCAAAGTGAGTCAAGAAGACCCCTATTTCTTTACCATGGTTAGTGAGGTTTCTTTACATTCAATTAAATTCCTTTCTCATAGTCTCTTATGCAAAGACCAAAACATGAGCTTCATTTGCTGAAATACAAAATTTATTATTATTATTATTTGCAAATGATAATATTTTATACACAGCCAGGTATGGTGGCATATGCCTTTAATCCCAATACTCAGGAGGCAAAGACAGGTGGATCTCTGTGAGTTGAGGCCAGCCTAATCTATATAACAAGTTCCAGGACAGCCACAGATACATACTGAGACCCCATCTCAAAACAAAACAAAATAAAACAAACAAACACCCCCCCAAAACTGTCAAACAAAAGAAGATTTTATATTTAAAAATTCAACAGAATCAGCTAGCAATATATAATTATAGACTCATGGAAAGTGGACAATTACAAAACATGCCCAGTAAGATCAATAGCTCTATTGCATTTCTATTAGGTTCTAGAAGGACACCATCAACAAGAAAATACAAAACAAAGTAAAAGTTTTATTTTTAAATAACTTCGCATGCTATAATCATGCTAAATTCACTGTGCTTTCAGCAGTGTCTTCATAGCGCCCAACCACTTTTCTGTGTGACCAAGTAAAAATGGCTTTCCTTTCATTGTTTCTTTTCTAAGCTTTGCGCCCTTAATTTCGTTCCCTTCCTCACTGTCTAGGACTAGAAGGTGCTGCTGAGCACAAGTGGGAAGAGAGATCTCTGCTGAGATCCTACCAGAGAGGGAGCTGCTGAAGGTTCCTCACTGCAGAGCCCAGTTGTGGGCTTTCAAACACCCGTCAGCAAACTGGAGAAGTGCTCTCTCTGACTGAGATTTTATCAAAAGGGACTGTGATTTTTTAAAAAGTATGCTGTGTGGGGGTGTTTTTCCTACTGGTAAGTCTGTGTGCCACATGTGTGCCTGGTGTCTGTGGAAGTCAGAAGAGGATGTGAGATCTCCTGGAACTAGAGTTACAGAAGGTTGCAAGCTGCCATGTGTGTGCTGGCAACTGATCATGTATCTCCTTCAAGAGCGGACAGCGCTCTTAACAACTGAGCTATTTTTCTCAATATAAATCACTAAATTTTGCTAAATGATTTCCCCCTACTTTATAAGGTGATCCTATAAGTATCTTCTCTATTTTGTTAATTAAGTAATTTACACTGACTGAACTCATCAAACGTTAACTAATCTTACATTCCTGGCTTCACTTAGTGATGATCCACCAACCCTTTCCTGTACTGCTCAGTTTGCTTGGCAGGATTTTGCCTAAAACTTCTGTGTGAATAAAGCATAGCTCCCTGGGGCCACTGATTTCAATATGAACTTTTATTTTATATAATTTTATATAATTCTAATGGCAAAAAAATAAAATATGACACAGAGTTAAAATTATACAACTATAAACCAATCTTGATGTCAGAGAAGTTATTTTTAACTATGTATTGGATAGAGGGGTACATGTATGTGGAGTGTAGACAAGAAGAAGGCACCAGATCTCTCTGAAGCTGCAGTTATAGGCTACTGCGACCACCCTGACTTGGGTGATGGGTACCAGATCTAGGCTTTCTGCAGGGACAAGCAGTATGTATTCTTAAATATTAAGCCATTTCTCTAGCCCCAGTGACAATAATGTTTAAATACAGAAAAATATGGGGTTTGGAATCTGTTAGTAGTGTGTGTTTTTATTTGACCTTTAGGCAGTCCTTGGAAGGACAGCAGTCACTGCTTCTGGTCACCAACCCACATACTGCTCATCACTGTCCAGTCAACAAGCCTTCTGGGAAGGCAAACAGAACTGCAGCCAGGTTTTCCATAATTCAGGTTGGCTTAACCTACTAAGGCTTTTGCCAGGACAGACATCTCTGAAGGTCACTAAGGAAACAACATGTTTCTTAAACACCTACCCAGGACAGCATCATTGGCAAAGCTACAGGTTAGTACAAAAAGACCCCTGTGTTCAAAGATGACTAAATGAGCCCAGAGTGTCAAACACAGTGAGTCCCAGGAAACACATAATTAGTAAGGGGGGAACTCTGTACAAACACAGTAAGTCCCAGGAAATATATAATTAATAAGGAGGGCAACCACAGCTTAATTCCTATTGCATTATCAATTTGTCCACAGCAGTAGAAATGATTGTGAGACTGAACTAGATCTAACTTGAGTTCTGCCATTAAATACTTCCCAGAATGCTGATGAGCTGGTTAACTTCCCTGGGTCTCAGTGTGGCGTCTTTCCTGAGCTGGTTAACTTCCCTGGGTCTCAGAGCAGTGTCTTTCAACTGAACTAGAACCACAAGATCCTTAAGGATCCTCCCACACCTGTATTCAGCGACACTTCAGCCAAATTCCTGTTTCTTCTGCTCTTCACTTTTGAGTCTCTCTGTATCCTAAGATTTACCTGGCATCCAAAATCCCCCACTATCTGTTTACCCAGTCTGCCCAAATATGGCCCTAAGTCACATGCACACATGCACACACGCAAACATGCACAAACTTTCTGGCCCACAGACTCAAGACAATCACTTTCCTCAGGGGTCTCTCTTCCTCTTAAATGTGGTCCTTCTCTTTCATCTTTCCAAACCCTCCCTGGGGAACTACCAGCTCCCGGCCCAGCATTTAAGGAGTTTAGACACCACTATTCTGTTCTAACTCAAATACAAAGCCAAACAAACATCTTTTTAAAATTATTTTTATTAATTTATTGATTTTTGTTTTTCGTGACAGGGCTTCTCTGTGCAGCCCTAGCTGTCCTGGAACTCACTCTCTAGACCAGGCTGGCCTCGAACTCACAGAGATCCGCCTGCCTCTCCTTCCCGAGTGCTGGGATTGGATTAAAGGAGTGCACCACCACCACCCAGCTGAAAAATCTTTTTTTAAAAAACTCAACATCTATTTCTATCCATTAGGCAGGTGAGGTGCCAGGACGACCGGACCCACACGGAGAACGAGAGGTGGAAAGAGAATCCCAGTCCACTATAGAGACACTGCTACAGGACAGTGAAAGGTGGGAAAACCTGAGCGTGAGTGGCAGATCTGCGGGGACACGGCTAGGAGTTCGGCATCCCTGAGACTTATTACTCCCCTCAGACTTCAGCCAGACTCTCACAGAGAAACGCTGGAGGCTTCGGGCAGGGACGGGGGCGCCTCCTAGTTTCATTCCTGTTGTTTTGATAAAATAACTTGACAAAAGCAAGTCAGGGGAGAAAAGGTTTACTTGCATTTACATTTTGTTTTTGAGACAGGGTCTCTCACTGACCTGGAGCTGGCTGTGGAGGCCAGTTTATTCTAGAACAGCAAGCCTTGCTGACAGACATGGGCTTTTGATTGTTTCTGAGAATCAAACTGAGGTTCTTAGCTTGTATGTGAGCACTGCCAACTGAGCCATCTACCTGGCCTTCACTATTTCTTATATGCTGTCTACTTTTTCCATTAGAGACTTTACCATATTGTTTAATGTGGTCTTAACTTCCAGCTCTAATAATCCCATCATCCCTCCCATGTCTAATTCTGACTTGAACGTGTTCCAGTCACTTCCACTTCTTTCATTTTGGAGGCTTTACATCCTCATTGTGGTCCAGACATGGTGATGTGGTGGTAAGATGCGGGGCAGAGGAAGTGTCCTCTGAGCTCCCACCCACATCTCAGTGCTTTGTGAGCCTGTGTTTCTGGTCCGGAAATGTCAAAAATGCTCCTCATTTCCCCACCTGCTTAGCTGAAGCAAGATTAGAAGAAAAGGGGTTGGGTATGTTCCTTCCTCAACAGGAGAGGCTGGAACTGGCTAGAGTCCCAGGTAAGTACAGTTTGACAAGAACTCTAGGAGTTCTTTCCCAAGGAAAGGCCCCATTCAGTGCAGAGTGCTCGGATGTGTTTCGGAAAGGTCACTTTTTGTGATGGCTAGTTTTCACTCTAGAAATGCCTGGGAAGAGAGTCTCAAAGATGGATGGCTTGTGGGTGTTTCTGGTGTGTGTGTGTGTGTGTGTGTGTGTGTGTGTGTGTGTGTGTGTGTGTGTGTGTGTGTGTGTGTGTGTGTGCGTGCACTGGGATAAGGGTGTTGAGTTAATTTAG
This sequence comes from Ondatra zibethicus, assembly GCA_004026605.1. Lineage (NCBI taxonomy): Eukaryota > Metazoa > Chordata > Mammalia > Rodentia > Cricetidae > Ondatra > Ondatra zibethicus. The sequence continues at coordinate 88,062 of PVIU01005140.1, forward strand.
TGAATTGATGTGGGGAGGTCCAACCCATATAGGCAGCACCATTCCCTAAGCAGGGGGTTCTGAATATGTAAGAGTAAAGAAGTTGAGCTGAGTAGAAGTAAACAAACAAGGGAGCATATATTAATTCATTTCTGTCTGCTCCTGACAGTTTGTTGAAGGCAGGGAGCCCAGCAACATATCTAATGACATCATCATCATCATCATCATACATACATACATACATTATATATGTAATGGATATCATAACATACAATCTAATAAATTTTTTTAAATGGCAGCAGGGAGAGGAGATGAAATGCTCTATTCTTTAAGGACCTATGCTCCATGTTGCAGGGATATTTGGAAATTCACTTGGATTTGTTCTAATTCTGAAGTGCAAACAAAATTTTAAGAATACCCAAATCACATCTGAAGTACTAAAAAAAAGAACACAACTGCATAAAACGTTACAGCAAAATCCCAAAAGGTGGGATCTGTGGTTAAGAGGACTTGGGACACTTGAAAAGGACCACAGAGTTGAGTTCCCAGCATCCACATTGGTCAGTTCACAAATGCTAGTGACACTAGACCCAGGGACTCCCATAGCCTCCTCGGGCGCCTGCAAACAATATGGCACACACATAGACACACATACATACACATAATAAAATGATAAAAAATTAAAATAAAACTCCAAAAAGAAGAAGAGAAGAAAAAACAGAAACAAACAATCAAAAAGAAACAAAGCAAAACATCTGTGATCGCCAAGGCTTTACACTTTCCAGAGATTCCACATGGCTGGAATCATGTCGTGCCAGGATTCTACTCATATGAGACCTGTAAAGACAAATACACATGCTGACATCGTCACTGGCTATCAGACTGGGAGCAAGGCTCTAGGTACTGCTGTTTTGTGTGTCGGGGAGGTAAGTTGACAGGGAAAAGGTATAAGGAAATCTCTGAGGATAATGAGAATATTTTATTATCTTTGTTGTGGTGATGATGCAACACTATATTTGTCAAAACTTATTGAGATTCACATTTTACATGAATAAATTTATGTAATTTTCAACTTTAACAAATTTATGTGAGGAAAAGAAATGAAACAATAACAAGAGCAACAAAAAGAAATGTAACAAATGTCACTTTGTCAGCCGTCACTTCCAATGTCGATAATCTAAGCAGAAGTAGGGCTCTGCTCCATGCACTCAGGAGCTCACATGTGCTTGCCCGCAGAAGAGTGGGCCAGCCGACATTTCAGCATGGAGCAGGAGTTCCCCAGCAAAGGGACTAGTGATTAGCCTAGTAGCTAATAGGCTGGCGGCTGCCAGGAGCAGGAGGGTCAGTTTTCTTTTATTACACTTGCTTAACGTTTTTGTTTGAGACTGGGTCTCACTGTGTAGACATGGCTGGCCTGGAACCTGCTATGTAGAGCAGATTGACCTAGAACTCACAGAGATCCGCCTGCCTTTGCCTCTCCAGTGCTGGGATTAAAGGTGTGCACCAACACACCAGTCTAGGACACATTTTTAGCTCAGTGATATGGTAATGATCATAATTTGGTAATGTTCACTAAACCCATAAAATAGGTAGTCAGGAGTGAAGCCTGGCTAAACTCCACAGACCCCGGGAGAGGATGCTTTGTAAGAGTAGGTCACATGGAGGGACAAGGGGTGCTGCTGGAATGTGCAACACTATAATGGAGGATGCTATTACTTAAAGGATTAAATGGGAAATCTGTATGTCTTGCTCAATTTTGTTATGAACCTAAAACTGCTTGTGCTGGCTACTCTTATGTTACAAACTTATTAACACAAACTAGTGTTACCTGAAAGGAGGGAGAAAACGCCTTCATAAAAATCAGGCTGTGGACAGGTCTGTAGAGCATTTTCTTAATTAGTGATTGATGGGGGAAGGCCCAGGTAATTTTGGGAATTCATCCCTGGTCTGGTGGTTCTGGCTTCTACAGGAAAGAAGGCTGAGCAAGCAAGCCAATAAGCTGAATCCCTCTGTGGCCTCTGCATTAGCCCTGCCTCTAGAACAGTGAGACACATCTGCTCCTGGGAGCACCAATCTACTTCAAAGAAGATAATGAACATTGAAAACCTCCATATGGAGTTTGCTTTCTTTGTAGCAAAAGTTAGCCATTGGGTAAGAAACTGCCCTTGCCTCAACTGCTGACAGTATGCTGTCCAAATTCGGCAAACAGAACACAAAAGAAGGCAACTGCCAAATTTTACCAAGACAAGGTAGGACAATCCTTCAAAATTCCTGCTTAAAAGACATATCTGTCAGATATTCTAGGCTTGTAAGTCTTGTAAGATGGATGCCCCAAAGTTAGAGGAAACTTAGGTGACTGACCAGGCAGCCAAATGTCTCTGTCATTTCTATAGTTTTGGAAGTTGCTTGCTCTGCACTTCCTGTTTACTCAGGTAATAGTATATATCCTTCTTGGGTCTCTGATGGGGGTTGAAAAGTAGATAGCTACACCATTTTCTTTGTTACCAAATTCAAAAAAGGAAACTTACAAAAGAGATATAAAATTTATAAGGTTGGGAAACATGAAAGTTTAAGTTGTTTATCTAAGAAGATGTTTTAAGGTCTAAAAATATTATTAGGATGGTAATAAAAATTGTGATAAAAATGGTTTAGGTATAAAACTTTAATTCATCAGGATAGGATAGATAACAGAGTATTTTCTCCAAATATACCAAATACAAATGGACTGGACATTGTGAATATAATTCTTACCTGATAATTGTTCTTATTGTATATTGTTTTACTATGTTAAGAGTTAAAACCTTCTCTTTTCATTTAGACAAAATATTGTGAGATATTTGTACACTGTGTAAAAATGTATTGCTGTGACTGGTGTAATAAAAAGCCATACAGCCAATAGCTCAGGCAGGAGAGTATAGGAGGGACTTCTGTGCAGGAGAGAATTTGGGAAGAAGAAAGGCAGAGTCTCCAGCAAGACCTGGAGGAAGCAGGATGGGCAGTGTGGAGATGAGGTAAGGAGCCTCGTAGAAGGACAGAAATTTAAATATATTGGTTAATTTACATTATAAGAACTAGTTAAGAACAGCCTAAGCTAGTGCGTGGCTTTTATAATTAATAATAAATCTCCATGTCTTATTTATGGATTGGCAGTCCTGATAAAAAGTACAGCTGCACAGGGAGAACAAGCACAAGCCCAGTGGGACCGACACTGGCAGTAGGCCCATAGGCAAGTCCACCTACAGGAAAGAATTGGAGGAGGGGCCCAGAAACTCTTAAGACAGAGGACTCCCTGGGTTCTCAAAGCTTCTGCACACTGGAACCCCAAACTTCTCATGGAACAAGGCCCCAAATCCTAGACAACTGGGACAGACAAAGAAGACAGACTTTATCCTTCACACCACAACCAACTTTTCCGAGCAGCAGAAGCAGATGAACTGGCCCAACAACAGTGACTCTATTTTAAGAGACTGTGTTGTTCCAGAGAACAGCTGAGAAGCATTTTAAATGCGGGCACAGCTGAATACAGTACCCAAGGGGCCACACCTTGATAACAATACTTTGCTGTCCTCCTACAAGCTGACATACAACTTGAAGCCTTGCTCTGTAGCCCAGGCAAGCTTTGAACTCATAATCCTCCTGTATCAGTCAATCAAGTAAGTATGTACCACCACACTCAGCCAATAATTTTTGCTATAAACTAGTTTGTCCCAGGATTTAATCTTTCATTTCTTAACTTGTATTTCTATACTCCTGATCATATGTTAGAATTAGGAATCCATTATGGGTATCTACTGATGCTGTTTTGCCCCCTCCCCTTTTCTTTCAGTGTGTGTGTGTATGTGTGTGTGTGTGTGTGTGAGAGAGAGAGAGAGGAAGAGAGAGAGAGAGAGAGAGAGAGAGAGAGAGAGAGAGCATACACATGCATGTGAACACTCACCTATATGTGCACATCGGAGGCCGTGACCTTAGCATGTCTTCTTCAATCACCTCTCTATCTGACCTTCTTGGACAGGGTCTCTTATTGAACCTATAGTTGTCATTTTGCCTAGATCAGCTGGCCAGTGAGCCCCAAGTCCTGAGCACTGGAGATGAAGATAAATGCTGGGGATCCAAATTCAGATTCTCATGTACCTGACCCACTGAACCATCGATGCAAACCATTTTGCCTTTTGAAATTAGTAGTCTACCAAGCTAGCATACCAGTAGTGAAAAAACATTTAACAAACACAGTTAGAAATTGCACAGCCTACTAAATGGCTCCCTTTCTCCCTTCCATCCTTCCTGGGAGTTGCATTTGTCCACACCTTCCCTCAGGTGCCAGGAACTTGTTCCTTTAACTCTGGTTCTTTACTCCTAGCACTTCTGTTGGCCATCTCTGAGCCTGATCCACTTGAATCCTATTTTCCTTCTGTTCATTTGGGAACATTGCATTACTGTCATCCCATGGCTCCCTAGCACAATCCAGAGAATTCTTACCAGCATTCTCAATATTGGCATACCTCTTCCTCATGTGACACACAACACAGCTTCCCTTGTGTTCTTGAATTTTCTGAAAGTTCTAGATCTTATTCTTTTACCCAATACTGTGGGTCATTTTGGACTAGAAGGCAAAGTAGGATGCAGATTGGTGTTAAAATTGTGTCCTCCAACAACTGACTGAGAAACGCACATACAGGCGCATGTCAACCACTCAGAAGCACAGTGTCCCTTTTATCTCCAGTCTCAGGATTTATATTTATGGGGGTGATTAAAGAATTAACATTCAGCCTACTGAGTCCATCTAATGTTGCTTGTATGTGTTTATGACTGTCTGGTATCATGTGTGTGTGTGTTGTAAAAATAATTAAAGAAAAAGAGGTCATGAATTTGACAAGGAGTTGTAAGAAGGACACAGAGGTGCTGGCGTTGGGACAGAGAGGGAAAGAAAGTATGTAAATGTAGTACTCATGCATAAAACTCTAAAAAAATTAAAAATATATGTGAATAAAAATGAATAAAAATAATTAATATCCGTTAGTTCCTTCAGAGAAAACATTACAGCATATCTTCCTTAATAATAACAAACAAGCATGAAAATATGAACAATAACATCCACAGCAGAAATCTCTGATATTGGAAGAGTACGCTCAAGTGAGTTCACAAGGTTTCAATTAGGGTGTTTTCAGGGGTCAATATATGTTTACAAGCTCTTTACAAGTTTACATGGCTTTGGATTACATGGTTGATTCCCAGAAAGAGGCGACAAACCTAGTTTTCAAAGAAAGAACTAGAACACGGTCAAAGGGAGGAGACTGTGGAATGGAATGGCCCACACCCACACCATTTAAATAGAAAAGGCCAGGGCAGGCCAGAAGCCTCTCTAGGGAGTTCTGCACTCCATGTCCCAAAGGCATGGAACCCAGCAGACAGAAGCTCCTGGAGGGTGACAAGCAAACTCAATGACAGCTGGGTCTGCTTGTGACACCGATCTGGGGGAGCCTGGCAGCACTGCCACCATCACCCTCACCCCAACACTGGCCCTGCTGCAGGCGGCTGCAGGCATTTGCCTGTTTTACTCTCTGGCTCATGCCCAGCACTCAGAAGTGTTCCAGGCCTGAAATGGGTTCAGGAAACACCTGTCGATTAATGAGCACTCGCCATGAGGAAGGCAGCATTTTAAGTGCTTTACCTGTATTCATTCATTTAATCCTTACAGCTCAAGGAATTACCCCTGTTTTATGATGAGAAAATTGAGGCACTGACAAGTTCATGGGGGTTACTGGTCCAGCTTTTTCCCTGACTTAAGATTTAACCTGAAGAGCACTGAAGTGTGGGCTGGGCCCCATGGGCTCCCACTGAGCTCACTAAAGGGATCAAGCCACAGCCAAAAATTCAACAGTGTACAAAGTCCAAGCTCTTGAGAAGCCTCCCTTTCTCAGCCCAGTCCTATGTGCTCTGGGCTAAATGATGAGGGCATTTATGGTCTGGCCCAGCAGAGGACACTGGCTGTTGTAAGTCTCTGGAGTAATAACGGAAGACCCTTCTGAGAAGGCGCCTATCTAATCAAGAGGTTTCAAGACTCAGAAACTGGGGGTCTAGGAAGCATAATGTTCTCTTTTACTCTTGAGAAACTGTCATGCTCATTCCAATGCAATCAGGAGTCAGCCCTCACTAGGGAATATAAAAGCAGATGGAAGGCTGCATAATCATGGCATCCAGGAGACTATGGGAGGACGATCACGAGTTTAAGGCCAGCTTGGGTTACACAGTAAGACCCTATCTCAAATATTCACAAAGAAAAAGGAAGGAAGGAAGGGGAAGAGAAGAGAGAAATATATATGCTAATAATATACTTGTCACCACATGCTATGATGGTACATGCCTAGAATCTCAGCTCTCTTGGGAAGCTGCAACAGCATTGCAATAGGTTCAAGTCTTGTTCAAGACATATTGTCTATCTGCCTATCTGTTTGTCTCTCTGTCTGTCCATCTGTTCGTCCATCCATCCATCTATCCATCCATCCATCCATCCATCCATCCATCCATCCGTCCGTCCGTCCGTCCGTCCGTCCGTCCGTCCGTCCGTCCATCCATCCATCCGTCCATCCAGCTAGCCAGTCAGCCAGACACCAGCTCTGTCATTCCATTGTGATCAGAAAACATGAGAGAAGGCTGACTCCACTAGAAAATACTAGGCACAGCTGGGCAGTCATCTTCCTCTTGAGCTTTGCAGCAGGCCAGTCCGAGGTGTTTTCTGCACACTGCAGTGAGGTGCAGTTAAGTATTACTCCTCCCTGGTTCTTCTCTCCATTCCTATTGCTTGTCCTCAGGAAGTAGCTCAGAGGCGTTAGGAAAAACACCTCAGAGTGGACTTCACAGTAACGTTCTTCTCAACTGAGCCACTGACAACTGCGGGCTTTGTCTGGTTCTTGTACCTGACACAGCCCAAGTTGACTGTCTCTATGACTTTGGAGAAAGAACCCTTAAAGAGGTGACTGGATCAAAATGAGCTATTATAGTGGGCCCTACGCCAATCTGTGTACGTACAAGAAAGAATTCGGACAGTGGTACATGAGCTCAAGGGACAGTGTGTGAAGGGCAGGGAGAGGGTGGCCTTCAGCAAGCAAGAAGAAGCCTCAAAGAATCTAATGCTGCCAGTTCATCCTGGACTTGGGCTCCAGGTTGTGAGGAACACCTTTCTAGTTTTAAGCCACCCAGCCTGTGCTACTCTGCAATGGCAGGCCTCGCCTAACTCAGACATGAACAGACAGACAGCTACCTCCCCATTTGAGGCCACTGACTGGGAAGAGAACGAAGCCCTGAGCCTGAACCACTCTGGACTGTGTAACGGTGGTTTCCCTACACTGGGCATTTAAAAATTATTTCTGATGATTATCACATTCAAAAGGTGCTAAACAAAGAATCATAGCATCTCATAAATAAAACTTCATGTATTTAAATCACAGGCTTCAAATTCTTCCAATCCTTTATGTCACATACTCGGCTTCTCAGGCTGGCTTGCTTCTCTGTAGGACAGAATGATAGCTACCTCATTCAGAAGTGGCCAGTGTAGTAGCTGACAGAAACCACCATTCTACCCTTCCTTGACTGGGAAGTGTGAGCTCAGAACCATATTCCAAACATGTCTCATGACCACAGGTGATGTGGGATTTCCCTCTGTATGCTGTGATTACCACTGATGAGTGGAGAGCTGCTTTGAGCCTGTGGCAGGGCGGGGTGGGGCGGAGCAGAGCTAGGCGGGAAGGACTGAATTGAATGCTGGGAGAGGGGTGGAGTCAGAGAGAAGCCTCCAGAGATAGACACTGTGAACTTTAACCAGTAAACCACAGCCACTTGACGATGCACAGATTAATGGGGATGGGTTAAATTAATATGTAAGAGTTAGCCAATAAGAAGCTAGAGGTAATGGGCCAAGCAGTGATGTAATTAATGTGGTTTCTGTGTGGTTATTTCAGGTCTAAGTTAGCCGGTGGCCAGGAAACAACAAGCGGCTCCTTGCAATGCACAGGAGGCAGGGGTCAAAGCAGACACAGCACAGCCTTTGCTTTGAACACAGACCCTGACACACTGTCCTGTCTTCTCTGCTAAAGACAATGTAATTATCAACAGTATTCTGTTTGCATTCTAGAAAAAGCAAAGAGCCTCCACTGAGGCCCCTCCATTCAAGACCTCACCTAGGCTAAAGGCATCATGAGCAGAAGATGAATTTTCTACTGAATATTTTTAGAAAGACAAATTTAGTTCCTTGCCAAAGATGCTAAATTGAAATCATCTAATGTCCATGTACCCCTAGGGCTGCTTCTAAATAACAAAGTTTTGACTCTTGTTCCTTGGGCAGGAATTGTGCAGAGGTGGGAGGGAAACCCCTGCTCTTTCTGTCCTCTTGCAAGATCTAGTTGTTCCTGAAAGTGGGGAGGACCGTTACTTTATGACTGTGAAAGTAGGGAGAACCGCTACCTTATGACTCAGGCTTGTTATATGAAGGTGGGGAGGACCGCTATCTTATGACTCAACTTGTTATATGAAGGCATCGAGACAAAGCATGTAAGCCCTGGTCCTTGCATCATCAGTGACATCCTGAACACTGAGGACAACTTAGTATTCACATGCACTCTTCACAACAGCTTTCTCAGAATAAACGCCTTGGGGAAAGTTGGGAGAAAACAGTAAGAGAGGCTTTGTGACCACTCTTAGGAAATACCCCAGGGTAATGACCTCCTGTCCTGTGGGAAACAAGAAGGCATAGAGAGGGAAAGGGGGAAGCCTGAGTCATGTTTCTTGACATGTGACAGACAGGTCCTGAAATAGAAAGCCATACGTTTCCAGTCCCAGGGGTATCACCTTCAAATATGTCAACGGTCTTAGGGTGGATCAGTTTTCACAACTGCTGAGACCCTGCTGTGAGGCGAGGTCCTAAGCAAAACACAAGCCCTGACTGGGAGTCTTTGAGGAGGCAGGAGCCATGAGGAGTTCAAAGGCAAGGCCGGCCAATGGCCTGCACCTTCAAGAGCCACAGGGGTGAAAGGTTACTAAAGCAGGAGCCACTGACCAATAAAATTATGTTTGGTCAACTCTCTCAACAAAGAGACTAGAGACTGCATTCTTGCCTGCTCAGTTTTTGGAGTCATCCTGCCTCCGCATCCCACTGTTCTCAAGCCAGATAGGGAGCTTCTTCAGGGCTCAGCAGCTCACTTCATAAAAGAGCTGAAAGGTGCGCTGGAAACTTTTAATCAAGGTCTGTCATCAAAAATAAACAAATAAGAGTACAACATAGGTCAGCCAGCTATAAAGGAATCTGCCTGGGGTGAAATTTCCCATGTTTGCTATGCTAAAACCAGGAGAAAGAAAGCGTGTGTTTGTTTGACTAGAAAGGGTAAATATAAAACAAGCTTTTCTCCAAGCAGGTCCACTTGAAAGGTCTGCCCGTCTTAACTAAAACACCACATAGACACACCATGCCAAGGGACTCTGAGGGACTGGCATGAGGCCCTCTTCTGTTTTCCTTGGGGAGCAGCTGCAGACAGTGGCAGGGAGATACTCTCAGGCAGGTTCTTTCTCCTGGTATAGACATGAATTCAGCAGTCAGGTTGCCCCCATTGCCCCTTCCACTATAGCACACATTCAAAAAAAAACAGACTCCAGACTCCTGTGACGCAATGCTCACACCAGTCTACCTGAGCAGAGGCCCCAGATCCTCCATGAACTGCTGCTGGTTGTTGGAGAGCCAACCTCCACTCCCTTTCTCATGAAATTTGGCCAAGACACATTCTGCTGAGGACCCAGAAGGAAAGGCCCTACGTCCTTGCCCCAGAGCAGGATTCTGAGCAGAGTGTTTGTTGGTGGCTCTCTTTTTACCCCATTACAAAAGGGCCTCAAGAGACTGCCCATGGTACATTATAGAGGTGCTGTGGGATAACGCTCTTGTACACTGTAAACATTTGTCACTTGTATTAGTTTAATAAAACGCTAATTGGCCAGTAGCCAGGCAGGAAGTATAAGTGGAGCGACCAGACTAAGAGAATTCTGGGAAGAGGAAAGGCAGAGAATCAGTCACCAGCCAGATGCAGAGGAAGCAAAATGAGAATGCCTTACTGAGAAAAGATACCAAACCACATGGTGAAACATAGACAAGAATTATGGGTTCATTTAAGTTAAAGGAGTTAGTTAACAATAAGCCTGAGCTAATAGGCCAAACAGTTTATAATTAATATAAGCCTCTGTGTGTTTCTTTGGGACTAAATGGCTGTGGGACCAGGTAGGACAGAAACTTCCATCTCAAGAAATCCTTGTGTCCAAACCATGGCCCAGAATGGTCTTCACAGTGGGAATTCTGAGTGCCCCCCTGCACCTAACCCCTGAACATCACTTCAGCAGCTAAGTGGTTAAGAAAGCTATGTTCTTCTCTGCTCTTAAGATTCCAAGACTATAATGTGGCCACACCATATGCAGTTTGCCTAGAGCTTACTAGAGAAGTAGATCCAGGGAAATATCAGTGTCTGACTGATCAGTCTCAGCTGAAGGGCACAGCAGAGTGTACAGTTAGCCGGCTGTCTACAGGCTGCATCATAGTCTCCCAAGTTTCACCAGCTCTCGGGTTTCTTGTTCCCTTCTCAGAATGTCACACAGCGAATGTCACACAGCAACATTCAACTCTTGCCTGTGGCTCAAAGTCACAAGCAACGCTCAAGAACTTTTCTAAAACACAAGTGATATCTGGGCAAGCATCTCAAGGCCGGATCCAAGTAGGCTGAAATTTAAATTCACCTCAATATAAATGTGGACTTCAAACACTTAAAAAGAAAATGCTATTCCTTCTAGGAAAAAGCACTGGGATTTGAAAGATAACCAGCAAAGCACGTTGTCACTACAAACACCCTCACTGCCACAGACAGCAAACACAGCTAAATAACAGCACTGGGGACCGAGCCTGTGGGCTCCTGCACTAGGCGCACTCCACTAGATAACAGTGCTGGGGACCCAGCCTGTGGGCTCCTGCACTAGGCACACTCCACTAGATAACAGCACTGGGGACCGAGCCTGTGGGCTCCTGCACTAGGCACACTCCACTAGATAACAGCCTGGGGACCCAGCCTGTGGGCTCCTGCACTAGGCACACTCCACTAGATAACAGTGCTGGGGACCGAGCCTCTGGGCTCCTGCACTAGGCACACTCCCACTAACAGCATGCCAGCCTGAACGTACATGTTTAAATCTAACAAGTTAGCCCTTAAGTGTTCATATGAAAGAGCCCTACACTGTCTGGAATGCTGTACAGAGAGAGCTACTCTGCTACCACTCTTGGACTCCTTCAGTATTAATAGACTTTAAGTGACAACAGTGAAATAAATGCATGTAATCATCATCTTATGCTCCAAAAACCCACAAGCCAGCATAATAAGATGAATCACAGTATTATAAAATTACAAATTATATCAGTCCCAAATAAGTATGCAATTTCAAGTTCTCTAAGTTCCTGCAATTCTGAGAGAGACAATTCATACCCATACTTAATCTTAGCATTTGTAACTATAGACAAAAATTCTTTACTTCAATTGCTGTCAAAGATAGTAGCATGTTAAGCATCATTGGACCTGTTGTGTATTTTATGAGTCAGTTTAACTCTTACTGAAGACTTGAAAATAAACCAAATATCACTTCGACCATCTACAAACTAACCTCTTGCAAGATCTTTTTCTAAGTAGTTACATAATGAATTCACAAAATCCACAGTGACATTTCCTATAAGGAGTTCTCAGAAATTTAACAAATCTCACCTTCTGGGACACCAGCCCAAAGACAATTCTTATGCAAGCTGCAAATTAATATTTAATACCTTTCTTAGGGAGGCCATTTCCTGAAGCCAGCCCTAATGTTGTGGATTCATTATGAGGGAGTAACCTGTGGTTAGTTTTAGACACAGTTTTCCTGCTGATGCCCAAGGAGAAAACAGTGGCCACTTGGTCCTCCCTGAACTCCCGGAAGAAAGGGCTCAACCACATATTTACAACTTCAAGTTTACATTTGTTCTGTATGGTCATGTATAATACAAGAGGGTGCTGGAGAGATGATACAGTGGCCAACAGCACTTGATACACTTGTAGAGGACCCCAGTTTGTTCCTAGGACCCACATGGCAGGTCACAACCATCCATAACTTTGTTTATAGGGATTCGATACTTCCCTGACCTCCACAGGCACCAGGCATTCACGTGGTACATAGAGACATGAAGGCAAATTATCTATACACATAAAATAAAATAAATTGACTCTAAAAAATTGAAAATATGGTATAAGATATTATACCTACTTCATTATCTTAAATAACAGGATATCGATTTGTCAGTTGGAAATAGAGAGAAAGTAACTGTACCATTTTGGAGTCTGAGACACTCTGGTTTAGTTGCACTTTAGATTTTGTCCATAGTTACTCTCTCTTTAGAAGCTGTATGAAAAATAACAGGACCAGTATTTTGACTTTGGCTCAACCCTACATTACAGCTACATAAGTCAGTCTGACTACCACACCACAAATACTCCTTGTTTTCTGTCTCAACCTCAAACTAAATGACTTTCTTAACTGAACATGTTTGAAAACTACTAGAAAAGGGAAAAATAATGTGTTTATAACAGAAAGGGATACAGGGCGGTTAAAAATATATATGTCTACTGGACTTTGCTTATCACCACTAACTCTTTTCTAGAGCTCTGTCAGAAGAGCAAAGGGACAGAGGACTCCCACCCTCCAGTTGGTAAGGCTGGGAAGCTGAGAGGCGAGGGGGGGGCGGGGGGAGGGAGGATGCTAGGCTCAAAACGCCTGGAAAAGCATTCTGGGCAGGAGATGCCAAAGATTTTGAAGCTCTCATCAAGCCACTGGCCTCAATCCAGGTAATGGCTTTTCCTTCCCTTCAGTTGCTGCCACAAGAGTTTTCCAGCAAAGAAAGAAAGGGAAAGTGGAAAGGGTGAAGAAGGGGCAGCTCCCAGCGTATTCTCCATGCAGGGGAGGGATAGAAGGCTCAGACATTGATGGGCCTGGGGTCCCCACAAAGAATCTGGGAAGATGGCTAAGGATGAAGCGGACTCAGCAACGTCCCTTTAACTCCAATAACAGCAATGCTGGAGGCACACAGACGGCAGGCTACAACTGGCTAGACATTGCCTTTAGGAAAGAAACAGCCACCAATCTGGCCACCCCAGACCCCTGGGCTTGCCTACCTCCCAGAAGGCCAGCTGCCTGGGGAAGAGCACCTGTCAGCAGGGGTAAAGACGGAAGCTCCTTTCCACGCCAGCTCACCCTGGCTGCCTCCTACCAGTGGCCAATAGTGAAGTCAGACCCACAAAAGTTAATGGCCTGGCCAACCTTGCTTCTCCCCAATCACCACTGCACTACCCAGTCCCTTCTGCCTGGTAGTTTTCTTCAATTTTAATATCAAAAATTTCACACGCCTGCTTGAGCCCAGGGACTCAGCAGAAAGGCCATATAGCTGTCAGCAGACTGATAAGAATGTCCAAATGACTCCATTGGGCCTCTTTATAGAGAAGAGCCAAAGCAGCCTGTAAAGTGAGAGGGCAGGGGCCACGGAGACCAGCCGCCCGCACAGCTTCACCATGGCACTAAAATGAGCCTCAGATTTATGGGAGTGTTTTAGCCCCTGGCCCGAAGAGTCTGGGGCTGAGACTCGTCTCTGCTCTCTAGTGGGATTTCAAATATGAGATAGCACTGTCCTGGCAAGAAAGGGATGGAGGACAGGAGGCTGAGGGAACAGAGAGAAAAGGGGGAAAGCAGAAAGTAGAGAAAAATCCAGCCCGAAATCCCATTCTCTCCAGCAGGACGTGACAACTGCTGCTTCTGAAGGCATGTGACCGTCCTCTCAAGTCCCCAGGAAAAGTCCCTGCGTGTACTCACACCCACCCAACCCAGGTCTTCACTGCTGTCCACTATCTAGATGCTAATTTGCATTTTTATTTTCCTCTGATATTCACTTTGTTTTTTTAATTTTTTAGCACCCTCCTCTCAAAAATGAATAAAAATCATGACTTGACAGAGAAGAGATGAGAAGATGAAGGAAAAACGCAGTAAAAATTGACTTCCCTGGAGAGAGGAGAAAGTCATAATACTGGATCAAAACAAAAAGGCCAGCTAGGGAATCAGTGATGTTTAGCTCCCTGTGAGCCTTGTTGATCCTGAGAAAAGAACAGAGGCGAGCCTCCCTCCATGCCCAAGCCCACAGGACTCGATTCTGTTTCAAGTTTCCAAGCCCAGAAGCAAATGCATAGTACATCTGCGTTGCTAACACACTGTGGTTCCTGAAGACCACGCTCTTAGCAGAAGGCCCTTTCCCAAATTCAAATGCAGACCCCGGGAGTTCCTGAATGACCACCAGCACGGAGCTGGGACCAGAGCCCACGTATTTTAAATACGTGATCTCATTTGGTGGGTGAAACCTCTAGGCAGTCTTAGTTCAGGTTAGGACTGGAAAGCCGAAGCCTGGAAAGTTAAGGACAGGCCCACGGCCACAGGACCCATCAGCAGATCAGAGCTCAGGATCTGAATTCAGGTCTCTTCCACTCACATCAGTTTTTCACTGCCACATAAAACCTTTCTGGATCAGGACTCATGTAAAACACGTACATATGCTTTCTATGGCAAGACAAGCTAGGTTTTTCTGTTTATCTTTTTGTTTTTAACTTTTCTGTGCTAAGGATTGAATACAGGGCCTTGTGCATATTAGGTAAGTTGTCTACCACTGAGATATAGCTGTAGCCCAACTCAAGAAGAAAGCCAATGTTTCAGGAAATAATTGCCTTCACTATATAACACTCTGATAGTTTCCTATTTCTCTCTGTCTCTCTTGGTCTCTCTGTGTCTCTGTCTCTGAGTCCCTCTCTGTCTCTCTCTCTCAATTAGATGCCAGCTGTGACCCACTGAATTGACCTCAGCTCATTCCAGGCTGGAAAACACTGCCATATATCACATAAAAACAAAAACCAAAATACCAGACTGGGTGCCACGAGACCTGGGTTCCAGCATTCTAGCTCTCAGATGTGTCCGCAAGGTTATCAGGTCCCCAGGCCTCACTGGTCAGATAATTTCTAAGATTTGAATTTTACAAAATCTTAGTTATTTAGCCTCCCCTTCTCCTTGCACACCATTCCTCTGACCAAATGCTACCCACCCCTGCCTTCTAATTCACTCTGATGCTCTTTGCTGCTGGTACTGCAAACCCTCCCAACCTGGGATGCTTCATCTTGCTGTGATCTCCAAAGGAGGACAACAACCTCCCGGCTCAGCCCCTCTTCTCTAGGACAGGGCCCCGTGGTGAAGCTCACTCCTGAGGGCACTCAGGAGCCTGTGACTCCTGTATCACTGCTGTTACTTGTGCCAGTAGCTTAAGGACCCTGTGAAAGAAGAGGCCACACTCCACACAATGCCTTCTTTTCACCTCCTTTACTTGCCAAGGGAAGAAAGTCTGTGCTTAGAATATATTTACCTGGAGGCTGGGGTGATGGTTACGTCAGTAAAGTAGCTGCTGTTAAAAAGGAGGGGCCTGAGTCTGGATCCCCAGCACCCATGAAAAGGTAGGCGTGGAGGTACAGCCACTGTAACCTTAATGCTGTGGAACACGTGGGAGTGAGGGCAACATCAAGAGGCTCTTTGGGACTTTCTGGTCAGCCAGTGAAACCAGTTCGTGAGCACTGAGCTCAATGAGGGACCCCATCTCAGAAAAGTTAAGAGGGACAATAATATTGAAGATAGCAGGAATCAACTTCTGGCCTCCATGTGTATGTGCAGACATGTGCACTTACAAACACAAAACACACTACACGCTTATGTATATACACCCACATAAATTCGTTTGATAGGTAAGTGAATTTCTGGAGAAAATCCAAAGCAATGAATGGACGCTGGTATCACAGCAAGCCAGCCGAGCTATGACACTACCTGGTTATGCTCGCAAATGGACAAGACATACCAAGGCTGCCAGAGAACACAGCTTTATGGTCTCTCCATCTGGACGTCGAGGATTTAAATCTCAGAAGCTATACCAAACAACTGCAAATCAGTCCAAAGTTAAAGACAGGAAAATTTATTTCCAGCCCCAGTGCACTATAAATCTGAGACAGTCCTATTAAAAGGCTTTTCTTGGCTTCCGATCAGATACTTGGTAAAAGTCTTTTTCCAACAAGGTTCCTAATACCAAAGTTTCAAAAAAAAAGTTTAACATACACACAGAGAAATGTTCTTCCTTAAGATGCCGATTAAACCCGTCCTTATTTACCCTGCTTTAAACAACTGCACAGATTGGTCCCTCACAGTGTGGGGTTATATACACGGGGAAACTCAAATATAGAGTATACAGTACTACTGAAAAAACATGCATTGAAAATCTCCCCCCAAGTGGTAACGCTCAGAGAGGCTCCCCCAGTAACCACAGGGCCTTCAGGCACCAGAACTCACTACTCTTTCAAGGGGAAGATTCCAGCCCAGAAAGCATTCCCTCGGAGGGGAAATGACTCAGTAGCAGTTTTCTTCTCTGGTCATGCTGGGGTCTGAAATCAGGGCCTTGCGCATGCGACGCAAGCGCTCTACCACTGAGCTACACTGCCAGCACCACGCTTTTCAAGAGCAGACTGGAAAGTCTGGCCTGTCAGGACTGAAGGGAAATAGTTCTGTGAATGTGCCAGCATGTATGTGCACATGCATGCATGTGTGTGTTGTCTCTGCATGTGTGTGTGTGCAGTTCCAAGAGTATAATAAACTTATTTTTTATTACATGTGTACATGTGAGAGAGTATATGTGTGAGTGTTTGTAATTCCAAGAGTATAATCTACCAATTTATTTATTATATGTGTATGTATGAAGTTACAAGATTATAATTTACTTGTTTATTTATTACGTGTGTGTGCAGCGTGTGCTGGTACATGTGTGAGAACAGCTGGTGTGTGGCGGTCAGAGGACACCTGGTAGGAACTGGCGCCCTCCTTGCCCCATGTGGGTCCGGGATGAACGAGGCTCATCAGGCTTTGCGGAACGGGCTCTTGCGCCTCTGCGCTAGCTTAGGCCCTCACCTATGGAAACAAAGAATTCTCCAGTTCCCAGCGGGGGGGAGAGAAGAAGGAATCACACAAATTACAGCACGGACACTGGAGATGAGAAGTGGCACCCTTTCTTCCTAAAGCATTTCCAGGGGAACTGTCTCAAGCACCCACTTTGGGGAGGGAGGCTAGGCAAGGCGAGGAAGTCAGCTTGAATGGCTGGAAATGCACCTTGACTTCAGCCACAGCCCAGGCCAAGGCACTGGGGTCTGAGCACATCTGTGACAGAACAATGTGTGCCTCGTCCGCACCAGGCTGTGAAGTCTGGATGGCGCTGTTAACAGCCCATCTCCCTCCTGTGGAAAGAGTCTGCTTTGTAAACTTGGGCATGCTGGGGTCGGGGCAGGGAGAGATGGACATAGACTGTACCATACAACCACTAGGGACAGAGCAGTTGGGCCAGCAGCACAAGGAATCCTCAGCTAACACACAGGATCTGGGCAGCTGAGGTGTCTAGACATGAGGAATCACAGAACACTTAAAAACAGAAGATTAAGGGGCTGGAGAGGTGGGTCAGCAGTTAATTTCCTGCACCCACATGGTGGCACACAACTGTCTGTAACTACAGATCTAAGGGATACCCTCCTCTAGTCTCCATGGCACCAGGCACTCAGGTGGTGCACAGACATACATGCAAGCAAAACACTCTCGTGCATTAAAAAAAAAAATTAGGAAATCTAAACAAAAAGAACTTAAATAATCTAAAAAAAAACAACTTTGTAAGACATAGATGATCCCATATTAAAAAATTATAAATGCTTAACAGATTAAACTTATCTTAAGGAGTTGAGGTACCCAATAACTCCAGCTTTGGGGGCTAGTATATAATCTGATGTGAACTGAGAGTGCAGAGCATGAAGAACAAAACAAAGGCGCTCTACCCTCAAGAACCGTCCACAGACCCACTACGGGAAGCCTGCAGAACTGCCTGGGCTTCTGCCCACTACACCGAGCCTTCCAACCCATCTCAGAGATCCATTTGAGCCACTGTCCTCCCCTTCAAGGCTGTGGCATCTAAACAACTAACTATAGCTATGGAAACCAAATACTGGAATTCAATTCGTGGAGATTCTGTATAAACAAAGCAAAACAAAAGCGCCCTCGAGGGACCTCTCCTACACATGAAGCATGAGGGCATGGGCACAGGTACAGCTCCTGCCCCATGGGCTCTCCTCTTCAGTCTGGATCCCTTACTATAGTGTTAGTGCAGAAGGGCGCTGCACTGCTGGGCTTATTTGCTAAGCAGTGGTCTGTTCACATCTCCAAGGCTTCTCTGCAGCACAGACATGTGGCATATTTACTAGGCAACCACGAAATTATACTGAGACACAACAGAACAGAAACTCACAGCTGACCTTTCTTGAGTGCTGGTGACTAGAGGCAAGCCGCTAATGCCCCTGCCACCTCAAAGGCCCCAAATCAACTGATTACAAAAGGAAAGTTCAAAGGCAAAGCAGGCTCCTGACTTCCACCTCCTAGTGTGGCTGAGGTTAGAGGTCACTGCTAGGGGAGCCACTGACCAATAAAAGTGTTTGGGAACTCTACTCAACAGATAAACTGGGGGTCCACTTACACCTTTCCCCCTTCACACAAACATCTCTAACTAGCCAGTCCAGCATCTCCCCAGCCTTCTGAGACCCAAGCTCACATGCTTTGTCTGATGATTCAAGAGAGACTGGGGATATAAAAGAGCCCTTGGACAGCAGAGGAACACTGAGCTGCAAATTTCTTCCTGCCTTTTAACAAAACAAAGCTCGTCTTTCAGACCTACTCAGAAGGCCATCTCCCAGCGAACACGCCCTGGCGGTCGCAGCCTGAACGCTGTCCTTTCCATCTCAGCTGAGTGTACTCTGGAACTCCAACACCGTCTTTGAAAGCAGTTTTGAGGGTTAACACTGCACCTCAAGATGACTTTTGCCCTAGGCAGAGTCAAAGAGCCTTATTGTGTCCCATAATCTCTCCCTAAAAAAACAATTAGGACTTCAGTAAGTCAATGGACTAGTTAATTAGCACACAGGACACTGAAAGTACAACTGAGAACCAGGTCACTGCTACTAACTGACGGGACTGCTCTTAACTTCCCTCCTAAAGCTGTGCAAGTTGCCACTAGACTTTCAAAGTGTGTGTGCTCAAACTGCTCAGAAGGAAGGGCCTTTTCAGGACTATCTGCCAGAGACACTTCTCCTAACTACTGGCTTCCAATCAGGGCTCCAGTCATGTCCTTAGGTATGGCTGCCTCCATGCCTCTCTCTTAGGACAACTGAACTATCACTTACAATCAGGATGATAAAGTATACTCAGATCATGGCCTTTCTATTGTTTTAATTAATTACCCCCTTCTCACCTGCCGTGTGTGTGTGTGTGTGTGTGTGTGTGTGTGTGTGTTGGGTGCTGTCCTATGCTGCTAGAGCAAATGCCTAAATTGTCACTTGAATAAAATGGTCTCTAGAGAGCAACAGTGAGGAACACGTCCCTTGAGAAGCAAGCAGCTCCTGGCGTTTGGGATTTCCCCCAGATTTAAATCCTTGGAAGGAATATTAGATACTTAACAGTGGATGGAGACCTCTGCTGGCAACAACTGTTCCTGCAGTTGTTAAGTTCTAGCTCTGAACGCCTCAGGATGCCCAGGCCCTGTGTGACCTGCTGACCCCTCACCTGGAGGTCTGAGGCCCACGGACTGCGGAGACACATAACTAGATTACAGAAAGACCCAAAGCTGAGCACCCCAGGGAGGATTCACCAAGGTATATGAGCAGTTTTAACACTCCACACACATAAACGGAAGGCAAAGGGCAGCAGGTGCAGTTACAGAGCAAGGGCACACATGCTGACACACACGCTGAGTCCCCCAAAGATGGCGGCACTGGGAAACATTATGACCTTAAAGAAGTGAGACCAAGTGAGGGTTCTCAGATCAGTGGGGTGGCCCTCAAAGGAAGCTGTGGAGCTCAACAGTCCCCCCTAGCTCTCTCATGACACCCAGCATTAACAGTGACAGCCTTCATCACAGACCAGACCAGTCAGCTGACAGACATCAGATGTGAGCTTCTGAATTATTCCTCTAAGCTCAATGCCTCTGATACTGCTTTATAGTGGCAGGACACTGACTAAAACTCTCCAAATGGAGAGAAGACACCTCATCAGTGGACTACTGGCTCTCAGATAATGTGGGCCAATTGCTCCCACCCAAGGAGAACGTGTGGCAACGTCAAGAGACATTAGAAGCTGTTACAAATTGTCGGAGGGGACGGTGCTACTGGTTTCTAGCCAGAGTTAAATTTTGTCAGCCTTTATATTCAAACTGGGAATTATTTCAAGCATGTTTAGTTGGAAGTAGTCCAGTTTAGAAATGTGGGGTTGGGAGACAAAAGAGGCCACTTGAGCAAACATAAAATTCACAGGAAAGGTAGGCAGGCTGATGTGGACAGTCAGGGAGCAGTCCCAGCTGAATGAGTGAGTGAGAAGGGGAGCCTGGTATGATGGAAGGTGTCCAACAGCAGAGGAGGTCGGGGCCCTCATGACCTGACGTATTCAGGGAGAAAAGACCTCTTAAATATCAGTGCTGGCTGGGATGGTAACATTCTTGTTAGAGATAAGACTTCACAGAGTTGTTAAATGGCTGCCTGCAACAGGAGAGGAGTAGTGAAGCCCTTCATCACACAGATGATAAAAATCAAAGTCTAGACAGCTTCATGCTTAGAAGGGTAACACAATTAGTGCGGACAGATCCAGGGCCAGTGCCAGTCTTCAAACTCAATAACCAACAAGCGGCGTATTTTACGCATCTTTCGTTCATTCCATCTCAGCTGTCCCAGTGACTCCTAGCCCTGCCACTGACAACTAACTCCAAGTCAGGCAGTCTCAGGCCGGCAACTCCACCCCTGAGCCATTCTGTGGGCTGTCGGGAGACGCTCTGTTCCAAATGCAAGCGGTCTCTTTCTCTATGCATGGCTGAAGGAGCAGAGAGACTGACTGGGCAGAACATGTTCATCGTCAGCCCAGGCCCAGTTTCTCCCTAACATTCCTATAGTAGAATCTTATTTGTGGTGGAATCTTATTTAGTGTGTGATTCTATAATTAATCTAGCAAACAAAGATACCATCAGGTATGATGTGGGGACAAATGCCTCCAGTCCCAGCACTGGAGTCGGAGGGTGGATCTTTCTAAAAAGTGACATGAAGAACACAAACACCCAGACTCGTCAAGGGGCCGTTTCCCCAATGCTGCAGGTCTGTGGTGAAAATACGGCAATCTCTGAACTGATCTCAGATTCACTAGCTTAGAGGAGGTCAGTGGTGAAGAGTAACAGAAAGCCAGGAACTCCCAGCTATGAGAAGCCAGCGGGGAGGCTGTCAGCATCGGCAACCTGCTCTCCACCAGGACGGCACAAAGCTCTGCAGAAGAGCTCTCTGCAGCTCACAGGAGGCAGAGCCTAGCCTAAGGGTGCGCAGCTGGCATTTCACCCAGGTGAATCACTGTCACCAAAGCCTGAAGGCCTGTATTAAAGGCTCGTGACAAGCAGGAGGAGATGGTGGGGCTTTTAGAAGGGGTGTGTTTGCACTCAGGTCACAGGGATGCACCCTTGAAGGATACTATGGGGCTCCAGCCCTTCCTTCCCCTCCTCACATGGTCCTCAACGTGAACTGCTCGGCTCAGCTCTGTAGTGCACCAGACCCTGCTGTCCTTCCACCCAGTCTGCTGAACTGTGAGCCCAAAGCAGTCCTTCCCTCTTTGTAACGTAACTACCTCCAGTATTTGTCAGAATGATGAAAAATTACTGACACAAATATCCAAGTACAAAGAGCAGGACCACGTACAGCCATTTTCCCTCTCTCCTGAACCCCTGGAGTAACAAGTGATGGGAAATTTTACCTGATGCCAACAGCACATGGTAAAGAGACTGGAAAACACATCCACAGTACATGGATGCTGTAAAGCAGAGTAAGTCAGGGTGCCCCGTGCTGCAGGACCAGAAGGGGCTGAGCAGAGTAAAGGTGGGCAAACAGCTGGCAGGCTGAGAATGCACTTAGGAAGCAGGTAGTTCTGGGTCCCCTCATCCCACAGCTGGGTGACTACACACTGTTACCCATACAGCCTGCTCTCTGGCCACTTGGCCAAAGGTGAGAAGCCAGCTTAAAGACATGGGCTGTACAGAGAATCTCCAAGTCTCTTCTCACTCATCTCCCTCGCTCACTACTCTGTGTGTGTGTGTGTATGTGTGTATGCATGTGTGTGTATATGTGTATGTGTATATGCATGTGTGAACATGTATGCATTGTATGCAAGTGTGCATGTATGTATGCATGTGTGTATGTGTATGCATGTGGATGCAAATGTGTGTGTGTGTGTGTGTATAGGCCAGAAGTCTACAACATCGGGTCTTTCCTTGACTCCTCCTGTGGTAGTCTGAAGATAACTGGTTCCCATAAGCTTATAGGGAGTGACACTATTAGGTGTGACATTGTTGTAGTAGGGTGGCCTTGTTGAAGGAAGTGTGTCACTGTGGGATTTGAGGTCTCCTATGCTCAAGCTATGCCCACTGTTGACACAGACTCCTGCTGTCTGAAGATCAAGACGTAGGACTCTCAGCTCCTTCTCCAGCACTATGTCTGCCTGCATGCTGCCATGTCCCGCCACGTTGACAATGGACTGAACTTCTGAACTCTAAGAAACCCATTAAATGTTTTTCTTTATTAAGAGTTGCTGTGATCATGGTGTCTCTTCACAGAAATAGAAACCCTAAGACACCTCCCTATTTTATTTTTTGGAGACAAGGTTTCTCACTCTTAAGCCTGTCACTAGAAAGAGCTTCAGGGATCAGCCAGTATCCACGCCACTAGCACCTCAGTTATAGGTCTTTGTCACCAAGCCTGACTTTTTACATGAGTCCTATGGATACAAACTTAGATCCTCATGCTTTTGTGGCAAACATTTTATTGACTGAGCCATCTCTCTAGCCCGTGTGAATAATTCTGATAAAAATAAAAGTCCATAAAAAGAAACAGAAGAGATGATCACAGCATTAGCTTCAGGGCCATCTTTGAGATTTTCTTAACTTGCTTGACAATGAAGCCCCATTAGGTTTCTTTAGGAGAGAGCAATGAGACCGAATGGGAACCCAGTGAAGTTCTCCAGGCTATCACAACCCAGACAGGGTGTCAAAAGGTCAAGAGAGGTCTGCAGAGGGAGGCAGGAAAAAGGCAAATGGAGGACAAGACCACTTGCCACAAAGGTTGTCTTCCTTAGCACATAACCAAACATGCTGCCCTGTTTCCCTGGCTGTCTTTGTTGCTGTTACCTGGGATCACTTGGCACCCTGAAATCAGAGCATTGGGTCCCCCCAGCAGAGCCTGAAACCCTCCTCATTAATTTGCCTAGCCCTCACTTCTGGTCAGTAGCAGATACAGTGAAGACACAGCCCCACTGTGCACTTGGCTGAAGGTCCACT
Organism: Ondatra zibethicus; assembly: GCA_004026605.1. Classification (NCBI taxonomy): domain Eukaryota; kingdom Metazoa; phylum Chordata; class Mammalia; order Rodentia; family Cricetidae; genus Ondatra; species Ondatra zibethicus. The sequence goes on from PVIU01005140.1 coordinate 111,583, forward strand.
GTGTCCAAGTCACTGCTCCAGCACCTCCAAATCCACCTCCCCAGCCAGGCGTCTCAGCATTGGCCTCTTACCTGTCTCTGCATCTCTTCGATCTGCCTTTGTGGGATGCTCTGCAGGATGCTGTACATGTCTGACATCTTCTCCTCTGGGACTACCACAGATGCCCTGGAGACAACAGCACCATTTACATGTGCACAGACCTTCCCAGAAAGCAACACTATATCCTGTCCCGCTCCCTTCTCAGGAGCAGAAACAAACCCCCCAAAACTCCTTCAGCTCTACATCCTTCCCTATCTGTTCTGTCCTCCCTGGCATAACTGTCATCAACCACAGCAAGTTCTGTCTCACCACAGGGCCTTTGCATGGGAAATGTCCTCCCTGTCCACCCTTCCCTACCCTCTTCTACAATCCCAGAATTAACAATTACTTCCCCCATTTAGCCTCTACACAAATCCATCCATTGATTTAGCATTTACTTATAATAGTCCCACTATGTTCTGGGCATTGACAATTCAACAGAGAACATCAGAGGACGGGGTGAACAGGGCAGGAGAAGGCCTGTGGGAAGAGAGCTCCAGGCACGGGGCTAATGAGTGAAAGGCCGAGGACACATCATGTTGGGCATAGTCCAGGAACAGCTAGGAGGCCCCTGTGGTTGCCGCAGAGTAAACAGGATGGAGGAGAACATGAGCAAGCAGAAAGGGGGAGGGCAGGTTGCAGCGAGGCACACAGGACCTTGGAGGACTTGGTGCTGAGATGGGAAACCACTAGGAGGTGGAGGAGAAAAGGCCCGAGAAGCTAACTGAGCTCTAACAGGCTCGTGCTGGCTACAGGGTCAGCAAGTGACGAGCAGGAAGCAGGGCTGGAACTCCTGCAGAGGCAGCAGAGCTACACCAGAGTGGAGCTGGGGAGAGCAAAGGGCCTCCCTGTGCCTTACGTCCCACACCCTCATGGGATTCACTCACAGACTAGGTGTAGAGTGAGAAGGGAGCCTGGCATTGACTTCCAGAAGGACAGTGTGCAAAGGGTACAACTACTCTTGCATAAAAATGCTCATTAAAATCTAGCTCCCACTCCTGCCCACCACTGCACCCGAGCACTCAGTGTGCTGCCTCCCCCAGTCAGGGCTTCAGGACATCTGCTAAATCAGTAAATGATTTTTGCAGCAGAGATGAGCTAATCTGCCATAATTTCAAAGCTAGCCAATAAGAGCTGGTTATCTGACTTCAGACTCCTGACTCCAAACATAGAGCCCTCCTGTTGCTCACCCATAACACAACACTGAAGCTATAGAAATTCCCTTTCACACCCACTACACCACTGCCCTGCAAGGCCCTCACCAATGTCAGTCTTATCACTCTCCTAGTACTGCCCAGCCAGAATCTGACCAATCACATCACAGCATCTGGGGACTGTGGGTTCACTGCTCTCACATCACTAAGCCGAGAGCATCCTTGAAAAAGGCCTAACCTCACTCCTCTTGGAAAACCTATAGCTGGATTCTAGCCATAAACAAAGAACATTGAGCCTATAGTTCGTGATCCTAGAGAAGCTAAGTAATAAGGTGAACCCAAAGAAAAACATATATAGATCCGCCTGGAAATTGGAAGCAGACAAGATCGCCAGGCAAAAGCTGGGAGGATGGGGGTGGGGGTGGGGTGTGGGAAGGGGAGAGGGGGAGAGAGAAGGAAGAAGGGGAGGGTTGGAGAGAACTTGGGGGAGTGGGATGGTTGAGATGGGGGAAGGACAGATATGGGAGCAGGGAAGAAGATATCTTAATTAAGGGAGCCATTTTGGGGTTGGCAAGAGGCTTGGCTCTAGAGGGGTTCCCAGGTGTCCATGGGGATGTCCCCAGCTAGGACCCTGGGCAGTGAAGGAGAGGGTGCATGGACTGGCCTTGTCTCGTAGTCAGACTGATGACTATCTTGAATATCACCATAGAACCTTCGTCTGGCAACAGATAGAGACAGAGACCCACATTGGAGCAGTGGACTGAGCTACCAAGGTCCAGTTGAAGAGCAGAAGGAGGGAGAAGATGAGCAAGGAAGTCAGGACCACGAGGGGTTGGTCCACCCACTGAGACAGTGTCCTTGAGCTAATGGGAGCTCACCAAATCCAGCTGGACTGGGACTGAACGAGCATGGGATCAAATTGGACTCTCTGAATGTGGCTGACAATTGGGGCAGACTGAGCAGACAATGATAATGACACTGGGATTTGTCTCTACTGCATGTACTGGCTTTTTGGGATCCTATTCTATTTGGATGCACACCTTCCTAAGCCTTGGACTTCCCACAGGGCAGGGTACCCTGCTCTCTCTTAGGACTGGAGAGGGGAGAGGGAGGGGGAGCGGAAAGGAAGGGGGAGGAAGGGAGGAAGTGGAAACCTTGATTGGTATTATTTATAAAGTAATAAAAAAATAATCTGCTAAAAAAAAAAAAGAAAACCTATAGGTGACAGTGCTGATGAAGGTTTGAACACTACACCCCATAGGCTCAGATATTTGAACACTCAGTTACCAGTTGGTCATGCTACTTGGAGAGGTTATGGGGAAGAAAAGCCTAGAGATATGAACACAATCAAGTAGGATCTGTATTTGTCCCTGAGTCCCTGGCTCTTTTTCCCTTAGATTCTAACCTCCTCAGATGCAGGATTATAAAATACCATCTTATAAACAGTAGGCTTTCTAACAAATGTAAGATGGATGAGTGTTAGCCGATTGGTACTATTCAAATTGTTCAAACACCTATGCTATTGGACTTGGATAAACAATCATAAGAGTTGGGAGAGGAGAAAGCAATTAAATATTTGTAGCAAAGACATGAGATGAAGGGTATACAGCAAGGAAATTAAATTTTAAGTCTGCCACCAGTCTTGAGGAAATAAGACATGTGACCAGGGGCAATTCCTGTGACCACAACCAGGCAGGGACTGCGTCGTCCCTCTGTTTTGGAGTTCCCAAGCTTTCACTGAAGTAGAGGCTCTCTCTCCACTGGCAGCCATCACATGGTGCAATTCCATGGCAACTCCACAGCACTGGCTCAACTGCAGTTATGAATCCGGTTACCTGGGAGGTTTGACTCAGAATCCCTCGAATAGAGGGAACTCTCCAGCTGTACCCACACTGCTCCAGCCCTGAGACGGCAACTGTTTTGTGGGAAGAGCCAGCGAATAAGTATCTTTGTAAACCACCCAGTCTCCACAATTACTCAGCACTTCACAAGTAACACAAATGAAGGGGTACAGTTGTGTTTCAATAAGACTTTATTTCTAAAAACAGCCAGCCTTGGGTTCGGCCCACTGGACTCTGTGAACTGCTCTAAACCAATGTGCTAAAGCAATAACAGCCAGGGATCCCTTACCCTAGGCCCAGTGCTGCAAACAGGCTAAAACAATAGTGGCCAGGATCCCTTATCATAGGCCCAGTCCCAAGATACCTTCGATGTTGGAATATCTGCATGAACATAATATAAATATGAAGATTTGTTTATGTTCTGTGCATTTGTGACACACACAACCTAAATGAAATTAGGCTTTAATTGCCATTCTTATGAAACTTAAGTGGCTATAAAAGTTTATACTTAAGGGGCTGGAGAGATGGCTCAGTGGTTAAGAGCACTGGCTGCTCTTCCAGAGGTCCTGAGTTTGATTCCCAGCAACGACATGGTGGCTCACAACCATCTGTAATGAGATCTCATCATTACAGATGAGATCTGGCGCCCTCTTCTGGCATGCGGGCACACATGGAAGGAATGTTGTATATCTAATAAATAAATAAATCTTTAAAAAAAAGTTTATGCTTCAATATCTATCCATCTATAGATACAGATATAGATTTTACTTTAATCTATTTGGAATGCACAGATGACCTGGGAAAGATGGTGTGGCAACGGATCTTTCTGGGAAGACTGTAGGGCTGCCACCTAGCACATGCGCTCAGTGTTGGCATCTGAATTCTCTTGGCCAATCTGGGGCTACAAGCAATACTTAGAAGAACTGTGCCAAACTCACGCGGCCTTGGCCACCCTCAAGGACATGTTTACTTGCTTGTTTCTTACATAATGGACTTCACTATGAGAATGTCATGCATGTGCATCAGGTATAGTGATCTTATCTTCCACCCCATTTTTTTCTGCATCTCCTGACATCAGCATTTTGACTGTGAGCGATCACATAATATCAAGTGTGGAACTGTCCACTGTGGCTTTCTTGACAGTGCTCAAAAGCTTCACACTTTGGAATGTTTCTGACTTACAAGTTAGGCACCTGCAACCTGCAGTTCTCAAACCTGGGTATGTACCACAATGGTCTGAGAGGCTTTCTTTTCCAATACTGGCCACCAGCTACAGTTCACTAGACAGTATACCTACCTTTTCCAGTCAAGAACTTCAGAGAAAGGCAGAATATAGGAGTCTGCAATGACAACCGGGACACAGCCAGCCTGTAACACATCACTCAGCACTGCCTGCCCCAGCCGAGCTCCTCGAAGGACCACACAAAAAGTAGCCTCCTGCAGCAACAAAAGAGAATGCTGAGGATTACAAAGAAGTCTCTAGCATCACTTACTTGGATGCCTGCACATATGGCATCTCCCCCAAGGCTAAGCAGTGGCAAGGCATCTAGAAACTGCCAAAGGACCTCACACCTGTGAAATAGGAAATGCTGAACTGGCTGCAGGGTTTCCCGCCTGAATTCTTCAGTGCAACCCAAGTGCTACCAGGGCTGACATTCTGCACACGCTAAGAGCCAGCACCACAGGCTTCTTCTGCTCAGGTGACCACATGAGCGCCCATGAACTGTGTACACATATGTAGCATGTGGTCTCAACAATGCCCAATCCTGGACCTCAGCCCAGCCTGCAATGGGACAGAGGAAGGTTTGAAATTTCTGTTCTTTCAGTTCCCAAGGCCCTAGCATTGTCTGCCTATAGGAGCTATTCATTAAAGGTACACAGAGCCTTGAGAAGGTATTAAAATGACAGCTTCTAGAGACAAGACCAACAAAAACGAACTCTCAAAAAGAGCTCTTCCTCACTCTCTCTCTCAATATGTGCTGGGGATGCTGGGAAAACGGTAAGTGTACAGAGGAAGAGCAGGGCCATGGCACGGCGCCCCACAATGAGATCCTAATCCTCTCACTCCCAGTTTTCCCTGACTTCTGTAGCTTTAGGAGGAAACAAAAGGATTAAAAAAGAAAACATGACCTCATCTTAAAAGTTAGGGGAAAAAAAGCCAGGCAAAGTGACTAATATCTGTAATTGCAGTATTTGAAAAGAGGAGTCAGGAGAATAGTAAGCTTAACTTGGGCTACACAGGGAAACTCTGTTTTTAAAAAAAATTCTGTGTCCCCCATACTCCCCCACAGAAAATAAAAGTAATTTTGAAAAAGAAAATTAAATGTTAAAACTGATTTCTTGTAGGCAGAGGCTGCTCGTTTGTTTCCCAACCACTCAGACACAAATAATCACACAGAAACTGTATTAATTACAACACTGTTTGGCTAATAGCTTATGCATATTTCTAGCTAACTCTTGCATCTTAAATTAACCCATTTCTATTATTTTGTATTTTACCATGAGGTTCATGGTTTACTGGTAAAGTTCCAGGGCATCTGTCTCCTTCAGCAGCTACATGGCATCTCCCTGACTCTGCCTACTTTCTCTCTATATTTCTGTTTGGATTTCCCACCTGACTTTACTCTACTAAGCCATGGCTTTCAGCTTCTTTAATAACCAATGGTAATAAAACATATTCACAGCATACAGAGGGGGATCCCACATCAATTACTGAATCACATCAGTGTATTATTGAGGCTAATGAGATGGCTCAACTAGTAAAGACACTGCTGCCAGGCCTGATGACCCGAGTTTGATTCTAGGGATCCACAGAACAGACAGAGCAAACTAACTCCAGCAAAGCTGTCCTCTGATCTCCATAGTGTACTATGGCATGTGTGTACACATATGCAACACACACACATATATACATGTGCACACTAAATAATCTAATAAAAATTTTGTTTAAAAATAAATAACATTATAGA
>PVIU01005141.1:0-117394 GCA_004026605.1 Ondatra zibethicus
AAACAACCTAGGTGCCCCTCAATGGAAGAATGGATCAAGAAAGTGTGGATTATATACTCATTAGAATACTACTCAGCGGTAAAAAACAATGACATCTTGAATTTTGCATGCAAATGGATGGAAATAGAAAACGCTATCCTGAGTGAGGTAACCCAAACCCAGAAAGATGATTATGGTATGTACTCACTCATTAGTGGACACTAGCTATAGAATAAAGGACACTAAGCACTTAGCTCACAAGCCCAGAGAAGCCGAATAACTAGGTGAACCCAAAGAAAGCATACACAGAACCTACTGGAAGTTGGAATTCCTTTTCTACATCTCATCCCAATTACTAGGTTTGTAGATATTTGAATGATCCCATGTCTCACATAAGTCAGGCTTTAAACAATGCATGACTATTCTAGAACTCTTATTCATGAGGTGGTTGATAATTCAAGTATGTTCTTTCTATTTTCTCCATTATTATTAAAATTAATGACACTTATCAAGAGTGATATATTATAAATGCACAGTCAGATACCAATGAAAGAGACTAATAATAGTTAATTATAAATGGAAATCAATCTCTTAACATGAATTAATAAGCTGTAAGAAATTGATTTCTCATTTCTTTTGCTACTTCATTAAACACATTAATGCCTTAAGTGAAAAGCTATTCCATGTTTCTTAATATCTTGCTGAATCATTTGTCAAGACAGGTCATATAAAAAATCCCTTGCAATCTTCACTAGACTTTTTTTTTATGGAGTTCTGGATAACTCGTGGAAGAAAAAAATCAACATTTAAAATAGTATTCAAACACTGGTTTAATAATTTAATGCTCCTCAAGTAACAGAAAACTCATGTGATCTCTGACTGATTTTTTTCTGTTTTCATTGATGGTGGTATTTGGGGGTGGCTGTGAAGTACCCCAAGAGCTTGTAAAGTGGGGAAATGAGATTATTATCTGAGAATTAAATTATAAAATCAATAGAAAGTAGATAAGAGTAGAACTATTGAGCCACCTGAAAAAAAAATGATTTGTCGGCAGTGCAAGAGCAGGACATGGCTGAATGCGCGATAAGTCTACAGGAAAAGAACAGTCACGGGAGAGGCTCCACAGTCATAAATTGGGGACAGTTAAAGCAGAGGAACAAATATTGGCCACATTCATCTTAAACTCAGAAGAGCTTACTGACCAGTAGCTTTTTTTGTAGATGTTCAAGCTCCAGGGATTTCTCTGGATGAAGTAACTCTTATGATTCATGCTCATCAAGGAAGCTCCCCATTGAGGGCTAACTTTTGCTCATCGTCTGTGGGTGAACAGAGCTGGCATCTGCTGGTGTGAGTGTTTAACCGAAGCAGGCAAACTGTATTTCTATTTATAAATTTGTTGCTGTTCTGATTTCATAGATCATTCTATTAGTTGAATAAAAGCTATGACTGAAAGACAATTGACTCTCAGCATGCTGACTATTGGGATTTTAAGCATATGTATCTCATTGTCAGAAGCCAGTTACTTCAAGATTTTAGTACTTGGGAGGCCTCAGAGATGGAGTTACAGAGAGATTGAGGTGGAGAGGAAAGTAGAGGTAAGGATAAAGATATATTACTCATGGGACTCAATGTAATATTGCCTTCATACAAGACAAGAGTGGATCTTTTATTGTTCTGATGCTTGAAAAATACTCAACACTTGATCTTCTGTAATATATTTTGTTTATGATCAGTTCTTTCCCTTGGTGATTAAGTCTGCTGTTAACTCAATAATGCAATAATGAGCTAGGTACTATAGACTCCTCTAATGGTTTTCATTTTTACTAAAAGTAAATATCCCCCTTTCCTCCCTCTCTCTTTTAATATCTCCTTTTGCAATCAAAAAAAATGAAGAGTCCCCATGCATGAAAACCTTTACCATCACAGCCTCCTGAGTTAAAAAAATATAAAATATATTTTTTATTTTTTAAATTTATTAGTTTTTTTTTTACAAAAATACCAATCCAAGTTCCTATTCCTTCCCCTCCTCACATTTCATCCACACACCCTCCTACCCCTATCTAATCCTCAGAGAGAGGAAGGCACATTGCTTTGGGGAAGGTTCAAGGCCCTCCCTACTATATCTAGGATGAGCAAGGTATACATCCAAAGAAAATAGGATCCCCAAAAGCCAATACATGCAATAGGGATAAATCCTGATGCCACTGCCAGTGGCCCCTCAGTCTGCCTCAGCCATGCAACTGTCAAGCACATTCAGAGGGACTAATTTGGTCCTATGCTTGTTTCTTCCCAGTCCGGCTGGAGGTGGTGAGCTCCTATTAGCTCAGTTAAACTGTTTCACTGGGTGAACTCATAATGGTCTTAACCTTTTTGCTCATATTCTCATTTTTTCCACTCTTCAACTGGTCTTTGGGAGCTAAGTCCAGTGCTCTGATGTGGGTCTCTGCTCTGTTTCCATCAGTTGCTGAATAAAGGCTTTATGGTGATATTTAAGATAATCATTGGTTTGATTACAGGGCAAGTCAGAATTGAGCCCCCTCTCCTCTATTGCTTAGGGTCTTAGGCAAAGTCATCCTTGTGGATTCCTGGGAATTTCTCTAGAGCCAGGTTTCTGATAACATTATAATGGCTCCCTCAATTAAGTTATCTCTTTCCTTGCTCCCATCTCTGTCCTTCCTCTATCTCGACTATTACATTCCCTCAAGTTCTCCTCAACCCTCCCCTTATCCCCTCCTCTTTCCCTTCTATCCTCCATTCTCCCCCCACCCCCATGCTCCCAATTTTGTCAGGTGATCCTGTCTGTTTCCTATTTCCAGGTGGGTCTATATATGTTTTTTTTTGGGTTTACCTTATTACTTAGCTTCTCTAGGGTAATGAACTATAGGCTCAATGTCTTTTGTTTATAGCTAGTATCCACTTATGAGTGAGTACATACCATAATCATCTTTTTGGGTCTGGGTTACCTCACTCAGGATAGTGTTTTCTAATTCCATCCATTCGCAGGCAAAATTCAATATGTCATTGTTTTTTTTTTTCCAGCTGAGTAGTACTTTAATGTGTAAACGTGCCACATTGTCTTTATCCATTCTATGGTTGAGAGGCATCTAGGTTATTTCCAGGTTCTGGCTATTACAAATAATGCTGCTATGAACATAGTTGAACAAATACTTTTGTAGTATGATTGAGCATAATTTGGGTATTTGCTAAAGAGTGGTATTGCTGGATCCTGAGGTAAGTTGATTCCCAATTTCCTGAGAAAGCGCCATACTGATTTCCAAAGTGGTTATATAAGTTTGCATTCCCACCAGCAATGGATGAGTGTTCCCCTTACTCTACATCCTCTCCAGCATAAGCTGTCATTTGTGTTTTTGATTTTAACCATTCTGACAGGTTTAAGATGATATCTCAGAGTTGTTTTGATTTGTATTTCCCAGATAGCTAAGGATGTTGAACATTTCCTTAAGTATCTTTTGGCCATTTGAGATTCTTCTGTTGATAATTCTCTGTTTAGTGTGATACTCCATTTTTAAATTGGGTCATTTAGAATTTTAATATCTAATTTTTTGAGTTCTTTACATATTTTGGAGATCAATCCTTTGTCTTATGTGGGATTGGTGAAGATCTTTTCCCATTCAGTAGGCTGCCCTTTTGTCTTATTAACTGTGTCCTTTGCGTTACAGAAGCTTTTCAGTTTCAGGAGGTCCATTTATTTATTGTTGCTCTCAGTGTCTATGCTACTGGGGTTATATTTAGTCTCCTGTGCCCATGCACTGAAGACTACTTTCCACTTTCTCTTCTATCAGGTTCAGTGTGGTCGGATTTCTATTGAGGCCTTTAATCCATTTGGATTTGAGTTTTTGTGCATGGTGATAGAAATGCATCTATTTTCATTCTTCTAAATGTTGACATCCAGTTATGCCAGCATCATTTGTTGAAACTGCTCTTTTTTCCACTGTATAATTTTAGCTCCTTTCTCAAAAATCAGGTGTTCGTAGGTTTGTGGATTAATATCGAGGTCTTTGATTCGATTCCATTGGTCAACATCTCTGTTTTTATGCCAATACCAAGCTGTTTTCATTACTGTAGCCCTGTAATAGAGCTTGATGTCAGGGATGGTAATGCCTCCAGAAGTTCCTTTATACAGGATTGTTTTGGCTATCCTAGGTTTTTTGTTTTTCCATATGAAGTTGATTATTGTTCTTTCAAGGTCTGTGAAGAATTGTGTTGGGATTTTGATGGGAATTGCATTGAATCTATAGATTGCTTTTGGTAGGATTGCCATTTTTACTATGTTGATCTTTCCTATCCAAGAGCATGGGAGATCTTTCCATTTTCTGGTAGAATTCTTAAAGCAATTTTGCTCAAATATTCTTTATCCTTTCAATATCTGTTTGAAGCATGTAGAGAGAGAGAGAGAGAGAGAGTATTTTCCTTTTGTTTTTAATTTCAAAGTTGGTATATGGTGAAGGAAAGAGAGAGAGAGAGAGAGAGAGAGAGAGAGAGCGCATTTTCCATTTATTTTTAATTTCAAAATTGGTATATGGTGGCTCAAAGTATTGGAGAATCTTAGTAACATCCACTTACTTGAAGCATAGCTAAGAAATGAGAGGTAGCAGGTAGAAATGCCTACGTATGTCAATCTAGTTCCATCTGTCTATACTCTGCCTTGCATAGAGAATTGAAAAGAAATTCAAAATGTTCCAAAAGCTAAAAATTGAAAGATGCTTGTTTTACAAAATATTCCATTTTTTGATTAACTATGCTAAGAGAATAGATTATTCTCTTTATTCTCTTATTTATTATCCAATTTTCATCTCTAATTCATTCTCTAATTTATTATTTCTGTGATGAGAATAATCTATTGCTCATCCATTTGTGAAATTTTATTTCCTCTTAAAACATGAACCTATGTTGTGTTGAATATTGTGATGGATGTTGGAGGTATGGGACAAAGAAGATTGAGTAGTGATTTGTCTCCTAATATCAACATCTCAGATACTATGCATATAGTCAAAAATCATCATAATAGTGTAACTGGGGCATAGATCATTACCACACAAGTCTGACTGTGGCATGGATCATTACTATGTAAGTGTGACTGTGGCATTGACCATTACCATGCAAGTGTGACTATGGCATGGATCATTACCATACAACTGTGACTGTGGCATAGGCCATTACCATATAAGTGTGAGTGTGCCACAGACTTGAGATTTCAGAGACTTTCCTTGGGGACTGACATTTAAGTTGATGTCCTGTGTAGAATAAGGCAGGTAGATTCAGGGCAAAGATGAGAAGGAAGTCTCTTAATCCAGAAATAATGTTAAGTTTAATTTAAATATCTTTAAGAATAACAGAAGAAACTGAATTTTCATCACAGAATGTCCATATTGAGCTTCTTGCATGAAGGAGATGAAGGTGGAGGAAGAAGCAAAGAGATGTAACTTCAAGTGAGCTAATCCTTGATAATTAATTAGTATGACTCCTCAGTTCATATTATCATACTTTATAGGATGCTTTGAATAAGAAAGGCCCCATAAGATTCAGGGATACTGCATAGGATATTGTGTCTTCTAAAACGATTAGCTAGAGGTCCAAACTTAATTGTCTTAATAAGCCACTTAATCATTCATGACAGATGAGAGAAGCCACAGAGGACCCTACTCTAAGGCTTTCAGCTGTAAGTTTCTAAAAGCTCATTAGTGAAGCAGGAGGTTGAAATCAGGGTGTAAAATTGCTTTATCCAAAGACTCTGGTTATTATTAATCTACAGTTGTGCAGTTGCTTTATATTAATCCTTCTCAGTAGCATGAAGAAAATATCAAGGAGTTCCCAAATGAAGATAATAATAGGTATCATAATGACAAGATAAAACACAACTAAAATTACTTTGAAAATCAAATTTAGACAATGACAGATGGAATAGATCTCATTATAAGTAAAACAAATGAGTAAAGACTCTGATTAACTGGGAGGTTTGAGAATGGGTTATTCTGACCTGTTATTAAAAATAAACTCATATCTTTTAAAATGATGTTCTTGTGCTCGCATATTTTTTGACTAAAATTGTATGTGCCAGCAAAAGCAAAAGAAGATTCATAGAAGAAACAGTAATATCTATTGATATAGTTTAATTAATTAAAAGATCAGTTACCAATTGAATTTCAATATATTTTCTTCAAGTCATTTAAGAATGTATATATATAATTAAATGTATTAAAATATTTTGATGCAATGCTGTGAATGATATTTCAGAACATATTTTGTCAATTAATTTTTGAATATTTTTACAAAGTATTGAACATCTTTGGTTCTTTCATTTTATTTCTCTAAACTATTTTAATATACATCACATATTATTTAACTATTATTATGATGGATATCATGGAAATGGCTTTTTGTGCATTTAAAGCTTATGAATCTAATTTTAATAACCTTATTCCTATAACAGGAAAACTGCTGAATGAAATAATATCAGTATTGAAATGGGTTTATAATTATTTAAAGAATGTGTGTTAGTGTAACTCATTTGTTTTTTGAACCATTTTTTATAAAGTTTGTATCAGCTTCTTGCCACTCTACTTTCCTAAATACAAGTTCCCATTTTAATGCATCTGATAAACCTTAAACACTTTTCATTAATTAGATCTCCATGATGGACTGAGTGGTAAATTTCAGCTTTCTCACCTAAAACCTTGAAATTCTGAGAAAATGTACTTTAAAAAAAAAGATAGACTAAAAGAGCAATAGTATGAAGTTTAGGAAGCCATCAGCTCATAAAATTACTTAGGAATCCCTGAAAACAAGAAAATAAGTGGCATTGAAATTTCAGAGGAAGAAAAGTCACAGTGAAATAAGAGGAAAAAGTACCAAGGAGGAAGGCCCCCACAACAGGCAGGCTAACCCAAAGGCAATAGTGCATATGCTAAGCATGGAGGGAGAAGCTATCACCTAGAAAACTGTCAGTCACTTTAAAGGTTCCTCTGATGGGGGATGTCCTGTACACTGCAATTATGTGTTGCTCTTATTGGTTGGTGAATAAAGCTGTTTTGGCCAGTTGTCAGGCAGAATAGAGCCAGGCAGGAAATCCAAAGAGAGATACAGAGAGAAAGAAGGTGGAGTCAGGGAGACACCATGTAGCCACTGAAGGAGTAAGATGCTAGAACATTACTGGTAAGCCACAGCCACATGACAGTACATAGATTAATAGAAATAGTTTAATTGTGAGGGCCAGTCAGTACTATGACTTAGCCATTGGCTGAACAATTATAATTAATATTAAGCCTCAGAGTGTTTATTCCAGAACTGGAAGGCAGGGGACAAATCTTCATTTATATTCCTCCATCTAATGGATCTTCTAAGTGCAATCTTGTGTCTGGAATGAACTCCAAGAACAAACAGACCTGTGTGTGACATAGCAAGAAGCAAGCACAGAGTGTTACATTGAGCATTGGTTCCACAGGGCAAGTTTGTGTTGAACTCAGTGCTCCCCTGAGTATTTGGGAACTCTGAAATGTTGTCTACAGCTTATTTGTCTGTTTCTCTATCCCCTCCAGTGGGCATCCTCAAATTCCACCATTAACAATGATATTAAATAGATATTTTATTAATGTTTTTAGAAGATGAGTAACTTTCCTGCTAGTCTTAATTTATTATGACTTTATTATTGCTATGTTATTGTTATTATGACTATAACATATTTTATGGATGGATGTAGAACTTTGTTAAGTTTCTTCTGTTAGGCTTGCATGTAATTTACTTTATACTGCAATTATAGTGAGTTTCATTGATTAAGTTTTGAATACCAAATCAGTTTTGCATTCCTGATACATGCTTTCTGTGGTTATACTGTATACTTGTATTTGCATATTTTGATTGATTTCGCTGATAATATTTCCTTAAGTATTTTTACATCCATGTCTAGGGGCATATTATAATATACTAGGTTTCAGATTAAAGTATAAAAATTAGTGTTTTCACATGCCAGTGGATGCCTACATACCCAAGATTATAGAGCCAGCCATGATTGAACTGGATGCAGTTTTATAAAAATGAAGATGCAAAGTTGGGTGGGTATGGAATGGGGGTGGATCTAGGAAGAATGGAGGAGGGAAAAGATGGTCAAAATACAATATATGTATTTCTCAAAAAATGTTCAAGAATAAAACACATGTAGCAGGAATGAGCATAATAAACTAATTTTAGAAAATTAGTTCAATAATTGTTAGGTTTAATACCTAGATAGAGGCTAAATGCATCTAAAGTGAAATAATATGTTCTGTTACAAAATACAGATCAGTGTGAAAAATAGCGTGTCTTAAAATTGACTCAGCAACTTTCAGTTATACACTGTCTAGTAGTTAATTACAGTCACTGTCTTGTAAGTCTATCTCTTGAACTTATTTCTTTTGCCCAACTGAAATAATGTGTTTATATGACATGCCATTAAAATTAGTGTTTTCTATATTTTACAAGAAAAAAATAGTTCCTTTATCTCCATCATCCTCTTCCTTAACAATGAAGCTACACACTGGCCAGTGTTATGACCTGAATATATGTGTTCCTTCCTAATTCATATGCTTGATATTGAATTTCCAATAGTTTTTTGGGATGATGCCTTCTGGAATCTATTAAGGACTGATCATATCCTTATAAACAAGAGCTATGTGTCAACATTGACTCTTCTGTCAACTTGATTTTGGATTTCTCAGCCTTCAGAACTGTAAGGAATAATTGATATTGTTTGTAAATATTCTAGTTTCCCAAATGGAGTAAGGCAGAAATTGGCTGTGACAGTGGGGTACTATTATAACAAGTGAAAAACATTGGGGTGGCTTTTAAATAAGGACAAAGGCTTTGGGTGCTTCTAGATGTGTCCTGGAAAAGAACCCCAACTCTTGCAGTTGGGACTTAGTAGGCAATTGAAGAGTGCTTGGAAAGAGGTTGGCTAAAGACCAAGCCACAGTTACCTGTGAATTTACAAAAGCTTCAGTGAGCGGGCCCCTGGTAGGAATTTTGTCAAGCTCACAAATGCCTGCTGCTAGAAACGGGAGGGAAGACAGTTCTCATTATAAGGTGGTAAAGAACCAGTGAACTGTTTTTCTGCCCTAGTGTTTCATAGAGAGTAGATGAAATTGGATACTTCACAAGAGAAATTTCCTAGCAAACTGGGCTTCAGGTTAAAAATGCAAAGTACTAGAGGAGAGCACAAAGATAATTCAAAATCAAAATGGAAGTACTCTTACAAGTTCGTAAAATTCTGAGTGACTGTATTGCAAAATCTACTGATCTGAGATACATGCCACTCTCCTTTTTGTGTTCTCCAGGCAGAACCATATTCTAACAACTTATTAATAGGCTAATATATCTGTTTCTAAAATGAGAGGTTTATGTATAAAACACCTTTTCTATACTGTGCTAAGATCAGCTTGCAACTTGCAGCAAGTCTTATTTTTATTATTATGTGATTGAAATGTTTTCTAATTTGTCCTGGGGATTCTTCATTAACCCATCCATTATTCAGATATCTATTGCTATTTTTCTAATATTAAGGATTTCTTATGTGGTTGTTACATTGTATGGCTATTAGTAGTTTATCTTTATCTTTTTAAATGTTTGTATAATGAATGTACTTTAAGCAATTCCTTCTCCCAATTGCCTTTTCTTATCTCCTCTTTTCTGCTGTTTTCCTTCCTATTTCCAAATACGCTACTTCCTATTTCCTTAAAAATAATTAAATCCTGCATATGAGTAAAAATATGTAAAGTTTGTCCAAGTCTGATTTATTATACTTAACATCATTTTATGCTGTTTTATATCTTTATTCTGTTGTGATCAGACAAAGCAACTTTGTATGATTTCATATACCTTTATGCAAATATTTTAATACTTCAAGTTTGCTATTATTTTGTGTGTATGATAACTGTGTGTGAGCGTGGCTATGAATGTGGAAAGGCATATATATGGAAGTCAGGGGACAATAGTGTGGGGTGGGTTCTCTCTACCATTAATAGGTTCTGGGGCTCAAACTCAGATTGCCATATGGACTAAACGTATGACAGTTGGGAACGTCTTGGTATGCCAGTCAAAGTACCCTATTCTTGAGCATGGCCTGCTTGGGTTTAGTGGTCCATTTTGTTCAGGTGACTGCCTCTGAATCTCCATATTTTTTTAGGATATCATTGAAGTTTATTTTCAGTCAGATTCAATATTAATAATATCCCCCAGGGGAGCTTTATGATGTCAGTAATCATTTACTTAAAAATCTATATGGCTGCAATGCTATTAAGAAATGTTGCATGCTAGGATGAGTTGAACTAGCAGGGCTACTTTTTATTGTTTTGTATGATAACACTAAAGGCATGTTAGAGGAAGGTCACTATATAAAATTCCAGGACTAAATAGTCCAGCTGCTGGGCTTATGTGAAAGGATGAGGGGAACAGGATGACACTAGCAACTGCGAAGAAGGGTGACAGATGAGAGCAGAAACTGAGTGAAACAGAAAATCTGCTTTGAAGAATTCTCTAAATGGGAATGGCTTCACACATGAGAACAAAGGCAAGGACTGCTTCTCTCATTTTCTCTTGTGTGGCATGCCCTTGCTACCAGCTTTGGGAGCCCCACTGGGTCACTTTGTTTTGGAATACTGGCTCAATGAATATCTACTTTTTACAAACTCAGTTTTAGAAGCTAAGCAATAATTACAACATGACTTTCACATTGTGGGATTTTTCTTGAACACTGAGGACATTTACACATTTGAGAACTGGGAATAGTATGCAGACCTACTAAACACTTGACTCGTGAATTCTTTCTATTACACAGAATTTGTAGAATGTGACTTTTCAGTGCAAGTCTTTGTTGTTCATGTTCAGCTCACTGCAGGACTTCATTCTCCATATAGTGTCTATAAACACATGCACTTCCTTACTTTTAGGAACCACAACCCCCAGTGACACATTTCTTCCAATAAGGTCATACCTCCTAATCCTTCCCAATGAGTTCTACAAACCGGGGACCAAGTATTCAAACATATGATGCTATTCTTATTCAAACTACTACAGAGGTCTTCAGTACCAACTCAGCATTGGAGTCCACTTTCTGGGGGAAGATATGTAGAGTGTTAGTATCTACTCTAACACTATAGAAAACTGTGACCTTGAAGAGCATTTGAAAACCAAACTGTTAAATTATTTGGAAGATGATGTAGGCAATGTTTTTTTATTAAAGGGAAAATATCACAGTATTATAAGGGTTATGTTTTCTTGTATAGGCATCTTGTAGATGATTAGATAATTTTCTAACTTCAAAACCTTATGGCATTACTATTCTTTGAAATTTTATATTTAAGTGGTAGGAAATTCTGTTTTAACATGTTTCCATTCATATGCTTCATGACAGACATTAGAACATTAATGGAATCTGCAAAACTGACCAAAATGCATATGGTGTGAAGATGAAGAGGACATCTGATGTCAAAGAGAAATGACAGCTCTCCCTCAGGCTGCTGTGTTGTGATCAAATAATGGTAGAGCCCTAAGCCAGCTCAGCATTTCCCAGAACCTGATATTTCATCCAGGCTCTGTCAACACAGTTTGATCAATGTCTTCAAAGGAGAAGGGGAGGCAAATGGATGATTAACTTGAAGCATTTGTCACTGAGACCAAGCTTAGAGAGATCCTCGGCACTGTGATGGATGTCACAGGGAAGCCTTTTTGTATTTGCCAGTCAAACAGAGCCACTGTGAAAGTATTTAATGGTACAGGAGAATCCTCATTGTTCATTGTCAGTTTCTGTGCTTTCTCTAGGCAATGTGAATATTCTTCAGTGCCAAAAGATATAGCCAGCAAAGGGAAGTTAGGGACAGAATGAAAGAAAAGACACATTCAGTTCAATTCACTGCTATTTCTGGCTTTCCCAGAGACCATTTCAGTCCCTCCATAATTTTACAAAGTACCTGAATATATAAGAAACTGGATAGTAGGGTAAGAGAGCAAACTTAATATTCACTCCTGGACCTTCTGGGTTTCAGCTGAAGTCGCCACTTATGAGGCCTTCACTTAGTTAAAAACACATCCCAAGTTACATTATTCTAATAAAGAAGTGGGAATGAATAGGCCTATTTCATGGAATTTCACAAGGATTATTGTACATTCCAATATCTGAGAGGCAGAAGGAAAAGCCTAATAATGGAAAAATACCTGTAC
This sequence comes from Ondatra zibethicus, assembly GCA_004026605.1. Classification (NCBI taxonomy): domain Eukaryota; kingdom Metazoa; phylum Chordata; class Mammalia; order Rodentia; family Cricetidae; genus Ondatra; species Ondatra zibethicus. Next base: position 12,187 of record PVIU01005141.1, read on the forward strand.
TAATGCATTTGTGTGTGTGGGTATGTTTATATGAAAAGAAGGCACCTTGCACTGAACCTCTTCTTAGCCAGTCACTCTTCCGGATATAAAGCAAGGCAAATGTTAGCTATACTCAGCACTGTCTTTATTAACTAGATAAAATAGTCAGCAACAACGATTTTATGTATGAACAAAAATAGAAAGTAGTTTTCTTTCACTGTTGTACAAATACTGCATTAATTAGCACTCTAGCAGAGAGCATCAAATTATTAACTGTCATCTAGAAAACATTGCTGTGCTACTGCGTCAGTAGACTTTGACATCTTTTTGGCATATTAGTTGATTTTTAAAATAGTATAATGTGACACCAACATTTACAAACTGTAATTATTTTAATAAAAACCTTCAGCTCTGTTCAATTACTTAAAATATTACTAAATATATACTCTGTAAGATGATCTTTCATTTTTGAGAAAATTAATTAGGGCTATTTGTGAACAGTTTTACTTCTGCAGTCTAATGCGTTGTTCATTTGTAGGACCCTCCCGGCCATGAAAGTGACTCATCTGATGATACTGGCTATGCAGGATTCATAACATTCGAGAGTGTTGGAGTTTCCATCTTATCCAAAGGAGGCAGTGTGCTGCTAGACTGTGGGAATCCCAATCTTTAGCTATAGGAATGAAAAATCTATCCATATTCTTGAATTAGTTGAGTTCCTCATTATAATGGATAAAAGAGGAAATAAACAGAAAGAAAATGTATTCACACATGTACAGCCTGTGAAAGAAAGGATGGAAAATAAGACAGGGAGTAAGGTGGGAAATGAGTAGGTGCTGACATCGCTGAAACTTAGCACTACTCACATAGCAATCATTCTTCTCTTTGGCTGTTGTCTTAGGTACTTTTCTAATGCTGTGATAAGACACCACAATCAAGGAAACTTATGGAGGTAGGTGGCCACTTGGTGCTCACAGTATCAGAAGGTTAGAGTTTGTGACTACCATGGAGGGGAGCAAGGCAGCAGGAAGGCAGGCATGGTGGAGCAGTAGCTGAGAGCTTACACATTGAGGCATAACTACAAGGAAGAAAAAGACACTGGGAATGGCCTAAAACTTTTGGAAACCTCAAGGCCTACATCCAGTGAGTCAATTCTTCTAACAAGGCCACACCTCCCAATCCTTTGTAAACAGTTCTACCAACTACGACCAAGTATTCAAACACATGAGCCTATTTTTTTTAAACCACCAAGAAGTCTTCAACACTACCTCAGCATTGTTGCCTTCTTAGAGAGATTTGGATCTCTAGATGACATTGGAGCCACATGGGATATTCATATGATGAATTGCTCCCCCAGGAATCAGTAAAGAATCTTGGATGTAACATTCAGTGAGTCTCTACAGAAAGTGAAGTTATCCAAAGTTTCCAGGATGCTTTTCTTGTGATATCGCTAAGTAGATGAAGCAGTTTCATGTGAACAGCCATTGGAAAGAGAAGGGAGAGATTTCAGGAAATCAGAACTACAAATCAAATTGTGGATATTCTTCTGCATCTTTTCCTTGCAATGTGTGAATAAGTAGACAATGACTACAAGGCATCACAAATGGAGGAATTCCAACTGGTCCTGTCCATTCCTACAGTGTCTCATCCTTCCTGGAAAGCAATGAAAGCTGTCTTGTCATGCTTATTGTTTATGACTGGTTACTTTCAAAGAGTAAGGTCTGTCCTCCTTGGCTGCCTCTATACTGACCATATTTTTCTTGGGATACACTTCTAATTGAACATGAGATTTAGCATAGTTTGACTGTATTCACATGTAAGATAATTCTTGCATTTTAAATAATATTTTATAGCTCCAGATTCCATTTGTTGATTAATGATTGAGGTGAGTGACCTTAAAAACTGCAATGTTACTTCTTCTGATAAAATTCCAGTCTACTTTCTAAATATATAAATGATCATTACTATTTTACCCAGGTGCTTGGAATCCTGATTCTGCAGCAAATCTTGTTTGGCTATTTTCTGAGACAAAGTTAAAAGTCTACAATTGAAACAATGGCTTCATGAATGAGTTTTCAGCTTCCAGTTCACTTTCATAAAACATTAAAGAGTGTTGGAGATTTTAGTATACCTTTCACTCCTGGTATTTTTGTGAAAATTTTATCATGTATAAATTCCTTGGGATATTATAAAAATATGAAAACATCCATAAATGACTTAAAAATATCTTTATTATAGGGTAGGTCTAAAAACCTACCCTATAAATATTTTAAAGAATATTTTTATATTCTTTTTTAAATATAAAAGATATTTAAATAATAGATATTTATATTAAACATTCCTTTAAAGTCAATTAAACTTTAGCCTATTTCTTCTTCATTTGACACCATTCTCAACATAAGGAATGCCAGGAAAGACTTATCTAATATACATGCTTATGTGTGTACACACTGAGAAATTGTAGAGCTTGGGTTTTCCCTTTCTGACCCACAAAACTCCAATCCAAAATGCTGAACTCTAATCACAAACTTATATTGACATTTATCAATTCTCCTAGCAGATTTGTTCTGAGTGATGAATAGCTTCTATGTGATCAAATAAATCTCAATTTCTAAATTAATATATTGGGAACTTAGCTATAGTCTTCAGGACCTTTGATTGATTAGGCCTTTTAGATGCCTCATTCAAACCTCACACACAAAAATGTCAACATTCCACCACAACACAGCTTTCTCTGCACACACATGAGGCTGGACCACATCTACAGACTTCACCTCAAACAAGCTGGCTATGTACCAGCAATACTATCTTGCAAACACTAAGTGTGTTTAGCTTTTTTATGGATGCCAGCATTACACAATGTGACTGCTGAGTCACTCAGCACTCAGATATCAACATGGTTTCATTCATCATCCTCCTGCCTCCAGACCAAGAAGGCATGCTCCAAGTAAGCCATATAACTTAAAGCCACAAACCAAAGGGTTGGCTTCTAGAGAACTCTGAACTGTTCATAGATTCACGGCCTGGCCTGGAGCTTTTTCTTTAACCACCAATAAAGCTAAGCTGGGGTTTGTTCTAAATTTTCCATCTTGGCTTTGATTGTTGAGATGCAGTAGTTCAGGTTTCTAAACCTTCTATAGGATTGAGGTATATTGTCTACTATTAAAAACACCACAGCATATTTAAATATTTTCATTTCCTCATTCACTTTGAAAAGAAATATATTCAGTTAAATTGGATGATGAGGGAGTAACACTGAGAGCAGCTTTGAGTTTGTCTTGCTGGAGTCATCAAAATTAAATTAAATTCAAAATCACAATGAGAACTATTTAGAAAATAAAATTATTGGCCCAAAGAAGATCTGTACAATGATGGATGTGGAAAATATCACAATAGGCAAGCAGTAGCTGGTGAGAGATGTCTTTGTCAGGAACAAACTCCCTGATAGGTATTTAATCTCAAATGATTGCCCATAAACATAGGTACACAACAACATTACTTGGGCTCAGTAGATTATATTTAATTGTGTATGTGTGTCTGTCTGTCTCTGCCTCTCTCTCTGTGATGATAATAATTTTTGAAGAAGTGATGATTTGAAAGGGAATGGGGTAAGGCACAGGAGGAACTGGATGAGGGAGAGGTAGAAACTATTTAATACAATATCCATACATGAAATTTTAAAAATTATTAAAAAAAATTATTTGCCATTATAGTGGCAATAACATCTTTGGAGTAACAGCTTTCTAATAGGACTTAAGGCCCACTCAACAGGACAAAAATAATAGCTGATATTATAAACCTAGTCTGAGGTAGTGTGGTTATGCATCTTAGAAAGCATGCTACTTCTACATTACTAGACCAGCATAATTCATAATAAATTCTAAGTATTTATCCTTACACCCACAGACACGTGCAGCTGTCATCATCCCTCATCAAAGAAGCTTCTCTGCAGCAGATAGAGACCATTGCAGAAATCCACAACTAGCAAAAAATGCAGAGATAACTATGGATTACCTCATCATAACAGATCTATCTGAAACAGAACTCCAGCACCTAAGACTTAGGGAAATTCACAGAAGAGGCATAGGAAAGATCTTAAGAGGATAAGAAAAATTACTGTGAGAGTTTGTCTTTTAGAAATAATGGAGAAGAGGAGCAGGACTGAGTCAACAACCTGGGCCAGAGAAAGCTTGGGGCAGCGAAGGCCACAGAAGCAGGACTGAGCCAGTGACCTAGGCCAGAGCATACCTGAGGCAGCAAACTCCACAGAAGCAGGACTGAGCCAGCAACCTAGGCCAAAGCAGGTCTGGGACAGCAAACTCTATAGAAGTAGGACTGAGCCAGCGACCTGGGCTGGAGTGGGCCTGGACTGGTGAACTCTATGGGAACAGAAACACATCCTGACCAGGGACATTTGCAGAAGCAGGACTGAGCCATGGACCTAGGCCAGAGCAGGCCTGAGGCAGTGAGCTCTACAGAAGCAGGACTGAACTGGCGACCTAGGCTGGAGTGTGCCTAAGACAGTGAGCTCCACAGGAGTAGGAGTAGATTCAGACCAGGGACATTTGCAGAGGCAGGACTGAGCCAGAAACCTGGGCCAGAGCTGGCCTGAGACAGAGAACTCCACGTGAGTGGGAGCGGATCCAGACCAGGGACATTTATGGAAACAGGACTGAGGCAATGACCTAGATTGGAGCAGATCTGAGACAGCAAACTCTACAGGAGCAGGTAAAGGGGAGCAACTGCTGAGGGAGTCGCCAGAGCCAGAGACCTCTGTGGGTCTGGGCATGAATCTGGGACCTCTGAGGGAGTAGGGCTGAGCCAGATTCTCTACAGGTTGGGTGCATCTGTGTCTGGGACCTCCAAGGGTATAGACTGGAGCCAGAGACCTTTGCAGGACCAACCCCAAGCCAGGGACCTCTGCAGGAGTAGATCCAGACCAGGGAGATTTACAGAAGCAGTTCTGAGCTGACAACCTAGGCCAGAGCAGGCCTGAGACAGTGAACTCCATGGAATGGAGTTAATCCCAGGAGCACTGAGTGACCTCTAGGAACATGGAGTGACCAGCGGGGTAACTTGGACCATGGCACAGACTGCACCATGAGGAGCCTTGTATCTGAGCCTTGGATCCACTGGCACCTGGAAGATTGATCACCAGAGTCACGGACAGCCCCAACTACACCAATTAGAGGAAAAGATAGGTAGACAAGGTAAGAACACACACAACACCACAAAGAGCAACACGACACCAGTAAAATCTAGTGACCCTACAACAGCAAAACTTGAACAACCAAATATAGATGAAGTAGAAGAAAATGACCTAAGAATTAACTTCAGGAGAATGTTTGAAACTCTTAAAGAGAAAATGAGAAATTCCCTCAAAGAAATGGAGGAAAAGACGAACCAAAAATTGAAAGACATCAGCAAATGCCTTAAAGAAAACCAAGAAAAAGCAATCAAATATATGAAAGAAACTATTCAAGACTTGAAAAGTGAAATAAACAATAAAGAAAACACAAGCCGAGGGAATTATAGGATCAGAAATCATGAGAAAGTGATCAGGAACCACCATTGCAAGCATAAACAGCAGAATATAGGAGATGGAAGAAAGAATCTTAAGTGCTGAAGATACAAGAGGAAATAGACTCATTAGTCAAAGAAAGCATTAAATCTAACAAAAGCTTAGCACAAAATATCCAGGAAATATAGGACAAAATGAAAAGACCAAACCTAAGAATAATAGCAATAGAAAAAGAAGTTCAACTCAAAAGCACAGAAAATATATTTAACAAAATCATAGAAGAAAACTTTCCCAACCTAAAGAAAATATGCCCATGAAGATACAAGAAACTTAACAGAACACCAAATAGACTGGATCAAAAGTAGTCCCCTCACCACATAATAATCAAAACAATAAACATACAGAATAAAGAAAGAATATTAGAAGCTACAAAGGAAAAAGGCCAAGTATCAAGACAGACCTATCAGAATTACACCTGACTTTTCAATGGAGACATTGAAAGCTAGAAGGTCCTGGTCAAGCGTTATGCAGACACTAAGAGACTACAGTCATCAGCCCAGACTACTATACCTAGCAAAACTTTTAATCACCATAGAAGTACAAAACAAGATATTCCATGACAAAACCAGATTTAACCAATACCTAGCCACAAACCCAGCCCTAGTACTAGAAGGAAAACTCTAACCCAGGGAAGTTGGCTACATTAACAAAAACATAGACAATTGATTATCTCACAGCAGCAAATCTCAAAGAAGTGAAAAACACAAATTAACATCACCAACAATGAAAACTAAATTAACAGGAGATAGCAATCACTGGCCATTAATATTCTTTAATATAAATGGACTCAACTCACCTATAAAAAGATACAAGATAACAGATTCCATACGAAAACACAATCCATCCTTCTGCATACAAGAAACACACCTCAACCTCAAAGACAGACATCGTCTCAGACTAAAGGCTTGGGAAACATTTTTCCAATCAAATGGACCTAAGAAACACGCTGGTGCAGCTATCTTAATATCTAACAAAATAGACTTGAAGCTAAAATCAATAAGAGACAAAGAAGGACATTTCATATTAGTCACAGGAAAAATCCATCAAGAGAAAATCTCAATACTGAACATCTATGCCCCACATACAAGAGCACCCTCATATGTAAAATAAATACTTCTAAAGCTTAAATCCTACATTAAACCCCCACACTAATAGTGGGAGACTTCAACACTCCATTCTCACCACTGGACAGGTCAGTCAGACAAAAAATGTACAGAGAAATAAGGGAACTAACAGATGTTATGACTCAAATGGACTTAACAGACATCTATAAAATAGTTCATCCAAACAAAAAAGAATATACCTTCTTCTCAGCACCTCATGGAACTGTCTCAAAAATTGATCACATTCTTGGGAATAAAACAAACCTCAACAAATAAAAAAAATTGAAATAACCCCATGTATCTTATCAGATCACCATGGTTTAAAACTAGAATTTAACAGCAAGACTAAGTCCAGGAAGCTCACAAACACATGTAAATTGAACAATGCTTACCTGAATCATTAATGGCTCAAGGAAGAGATAAAGGGAGAAATTAAAGACTTTCTAAAATTCAATGAAAATGACTATGCAATGTACCCAAATTTATGGGACACAATGAAAGCACTGTTCAGAGGAAAGTTCATAGCACTAAACACCTACATAAAGAAGCTGGGAAAATCCCACACTAGTGAATTAACAGAACATTTGAAAACTTTAGAACAAAAGAAAGCAAGCTCACCCAAGAGAACTAGAAGGCAGGAAATAATCAAATTGAGAGCTGAAATCAACAAAATAGAAACGAAGAAAGCAATACAAAAATCAATGAAACAAAAAGTTGTTTCTTCAAGAAAATCAACAAAATAGACAAATCTTTATCCAAACTAACCAAAAGATAGAGAGAGAATATCAAAATTACCAAAATCAGAAATGAAAAGGGGATATAAACAACAGACATAGAGGAAATCCAAATAAATATTAGGTCATATTTTGAAAACCTGTACTCCACAAAATTGGAAAACTTAAAGGAAAAGGACAACTTTCTGGATAAATATCAAATTACCAAATTAAAATCAAGACAAGATAAGCAAATTAAACTGGCATATAACTGCTAAAGAAATAGAAACAGTCATCAAAAGTCTCCCACCACCAAAAAATCCCAGGACCAGATAGTTTCAGCTCAGAATTCTATACAATTTTCAAAGAAAATACCAATACACCTCAAATTATTCCAAACAATAGAAACAGTGGGAACATTGCCAAACTCTTTTTATGAGGCTACAATTACCCTGATGTCCAAACCACATAAAGACATTACTAAGAAAGATAGTTACAGACCAATCTCACTCATGAATTGCTGAACCAGCAAGACAACTGTAGTTCTTCTGAGCGAGGGATGTCGGGATTAACACACAGCATAACTTCAGGTTCTGCAGACAAGCCTTTATTCCACTTTCTCACACAATATATATAGCCCTCAGCAGGGGAGACAGAGCCAGCAAAAGCAGGAAGCTCATCACTGCAACTCACATGGCATAGGGGTAAACATCCTTAGAAACATTGCTGAAAACAACAGATTGTTCCTGTTTTTGTTCCTGTTTTCAACCAACCACAAGAGTGCTAAACAGATCAAGTGGGGGTACGAAGGCCTGTCCTTAAGGGACCCAACAATGAATATTGGTGTAAAACTAATAAATAAAATACTGGCAAATCGAATCCAAGAACATATCAGAACCATCATCCACCATGATCAATTCAGCTTCATCCCAGTGATGTAGGGATGGTTTAACATATGAAAATCTGTTACTGTAATCCACCCATATAAACAAACTGAAAAATAAAAACCACGTGATCATCTCATTAGATACCGAAAGGGCCTTCAGCAAAATACAACATCCCTTTGTGATAAAAGTCTTGGAGAGAAGAGGGATACAAGAAACATACCTAAAATGAATCAAAGAAACAACATAATAAAGGCAATATATAGCAAGCAAACAGCCAACATCAAACAAAATGGAAAGAAACTCACAGCGATCCCATTGAAATCAGGAACAAGACAAGGTTGTCCACTCTTTCCATATCTAATCAATATAGTTCTTGAGGTTCTAGCTAGAGCAAAAGGACAACAAAAAGAGATCAAGAGATCAAGGGGATACAAATCACTATTTGCTGATGATATGATAGTTTACATAAGTGACTCCAAAAATTCTACCAAGGATCTTCTACAACTCATAAGCACTTTCAGTAATGTAGCAGGATACAAGATTAACTCAAAAAAGTAGCGCTACTTTACACAGATCATAAAAGAGAAAGAAGTCAGAGAAACATCATCCTTCACAATAGCCACAAATAGCATAAAATATCTCAGTGTAACTCTAGCCAAACAAGTTGAAGACATTCATGACAAGAACTTTAAATCTTTGAAGTAAGAAATTAAAGAAGACATCAGAAAGATCTCCCATGCTCTTGGGAAGATAGAATTAACATAGTGAAAATAGTAATCTTACCAAAAGCAATCTACAGATTCAATGCAATGCCCATAAATATCCCAGCAAAATTCTTCACAGACCTTGAAAGAATGGTACTCAGCTTCATATGGAAAAGCAAAAAACCCAGGTTAGTTAAAACAATCCTGTACAATAAAAGGACTTCTGTAGGCCTCACAATCCCTGACTTCAAACTCTGCTACAGAGCTACAGTACTGAAAATAGTCTGATATTGGCATAACAACAGACAGGAGGACCAATGGAACTGAATAGAAGACCCAGATATCAATCCACACACCTACAGACACCTGATTTTTGACAAAGAATCAAAAAATATAAAGTGGGAAAAACAAAGCATATTAAAAAAATGGTGCTGGCATAACTAGATATCAATAAATAGAAGAATGAAATTAGATAAGTATCTATCACCATGCACAAAATTCAAGACCAAATGGATCAAAGTCCTCAACATAAAACCAGCCACACTGAACTTATATAAGAGAAAGTGAGAAGTACACTCGAATGCATTGGCACAGGAGACCACTTCCTAAATATAACCCCAGTAGCACAGACACTGAGAGAAAAAATTAATAAATGGGACTTCCTGAAACTGAAAAGCTTCTGTAAAGCAAAGGACATAGCCAACAAGACAAAACAATAGCCTACAGAATGGGAAAAGTTCTTCACCAACCCCACATCAGACCGAGGTCTGAACTCCAAAATATATAAAGAACTCAAGAAATTGGTCATCAAAAGAACAAATAATCCAATAAAAAAAAGTGGAGTACAGACATAAACAGAGAACTCTCAACAAAGGAATCTAAAATGGCTAAAAGACTCTTAACGAAGTGTTCAACATCCTTAGTCAGCAGAGAAATGCAAATCAAAACAACTCTGAGATTCTGTCTTATACCTATAAGAATGGCCAAGATCAAAAACACTTATGACAACTTATGCTGGAGAGGTTGTGGGGCAAAGGGAATACTCATGCACTGCTGGTGGGAATGCAAGCTGGTACAGTCTCTTTGGCTATCAGTATGGAGATTTCTCAGATAATTAGGAAACAACCTTCTTTAAGATACAGCTATACCACTTTTGGGTATATATACAAAGGAAGCTTAATCGTGCCACAAGGACATGTGCTCAACTATGTTCATAGTAGCATTGTTTGTTATAGCCAGAACCTGGAAACAACCTAAATGCATCTTGATGAAGAATGGATAAGGAAAATGTGGCACATTTACACAATGGAATACTACACAGCAGTAAAAAAATGACATCTTGAAATTTTCAGGCAAATGTATAGAGCTAGTAAACTTCATATTGAGTAACATAACCCAGACCTAGAAAGACAGTTATCATATGTACTCACTCATAAGTGGCTTTTAGATGTAAAGCAAAGTAAACCAGCCTACAAATCACAATCCCAGAGAACCTAAACAACAATGAGGACCCTAAGAGGGACATACATGGATCTAATATAAATGGGAAGTAAAAAAAGACAAGATCTCCTGAGTAAATTGAAAGCATGGGACCACGGGAGAGGATTGAAGAGGGGGAGAGTGTCAGGGAGGGGAGCAGAGAAAAATGTATAGCTCAATAAAATCAATAAAAAAATAAATAAAAAAGAAAAAGAAATAATGGGGAAGCCACACTCATGATGCCCCAACAATAGGTTGCCTAAAAAGAAAATCTAAATAATGACAATATCTTTAGACATTCTATAGTGTGGGATAAAATCTCACAGGGTCTTACATTTTGATAAAAATCTATAGGTGACTAATAACATTTAAGTAAGAAAGAATTAGTCTCTCTTAGGGATGAACCTTTTAATTGGTTATCCAATTAAATCTGGTATATGAAATCACTTACATATACTAAATGAACTCAGCTGATTGTATTTACACACACACACACACACACACACACACACACACACACACACACACACACACTAATAGCAATCAGTGAAAAAGGGTCCATAAATTTGAGAGGGGCTGTGTGGACATATGGGGACTATCAGAAGGATTTAAGGCAAGTTATGTGATTATATTTTATTTAAAACATAAAATTTAAAATATTATTGGCAACTATCTCATATCTTTAAATCATTAAACACACAATTGGCTTAGTGTTGGTCTTTAGGAAGTTAGCTATTTAGTTAGACAAATGAGCTTAGATGTTCCCTGTGCTACGAACTTGTACTTTTTGAGAAAATATTTGGTAAGTAACTAAGAACTTGTAGATAAATTTGAAACCTAAATTTTAGCAAACATTCATAATAGTTTAATATCTTGTGATTTTAGGAAAAGTTGTCTATAGAACTTGGAAATTTCTATTTTACGTGTGTCTTATGGTCTGTTGTTCAGTGCAGAATCTTGGGGCAGTAGTAACACTGATTTCTAGGGAAGCTTCAGGCATGGATGTCTGCTTGCGTGCCAATATACTACTGTCTCTCTGTGTCCTCCCTTCTTGCTGATGGGGTCCTTGTCTCAGCTCACTGCCAATACAATTTCCTTTCGTTTTCAACCTCTGAATCACTCAGATGGGCTGTCTGTTCATTATCCATATCAAATAACACTGTGAGTTATTTGTGCTCTTCCATGGGAGTGAATCCAATTATAACGCATGTGGAGAAAGGGAAAAGGGAGCTGAGAGCAGTTGGTTTCACAGTTCCTACTCTATGTGGCTTTGATTTGAGATACTTAGCATATGCACTGGTCAAAGACTGGTAATGTTGGTGCAGATTCCCAGTTCTTGCAGTATCTCCTGAAATTTCTGCATATTAGGAGAAGAAACTGAAGGACGGGAAGCATTCACATGATTGTCCCTTCTTTTATTTTGCAGTTACAAATGTTTGTAGAGCTGGATCAAAGCAAAACAAGACAAAAGAAGACACTGTCTTCATTAGATTTCTCGGCTCCGCTGGTGAATACTGTATGAGTTTTGATCAGTTGAATAAATTTTCTAGGCCTTGCCTGACAGATACTGGATAGAAATTTCTTCAGGTCTCAGGATTACAAGTTTAGTGACTCTTTTAAAATCTTCTACTCTGGGAAGACAACAAAGAACAAAGAAATAGATGCCTTGGAATGTTTTAATTCTTGTGAGAGGACACAACGTCAAAATCATTTAAAATATTGATTTAGGCAAAATAATTTTCTTAATTTTGATCCCTCTTTGAAGAAACCTACTAACTTTACTTTGCAGTCACAATGTTCTTAAGATGGTTTCCCTGCTGGAACATCACTGGGCTAGTCTTGATATGCTTAAATAATGTAGGCTTTTCTATATTATTGAGAGAAGTCTCCATAGCTTAAGAGTATCTTCTCCTTTCCTTTTTCCCCTTTTCTTTCTATCCATCCACTCACTTATTATTTGTCTAAGCTATCCTCTGTCTTTTGCTTTGGCCATTTATCTAGCTCTCAGAACTTTATGTGTTCTAACTCAGAGAGGCTGCTTGTCCATCTGCTTCCCAGTGTTCTCCAAGCCTCTGCTTTACCAGGCACAAAAGTGATTTTATTCCTTACAGTTTTTACTTCAGATTAGATTTTTCTAAGCACAAAATGGATTAGATTTTTGTTTTGTATTCTGGTGCTCAGACCACTTCTGTAATATTTGAATTCTTTATTGTTCCATAGTGGTGCCCTAGTGTCTTTGAGCAACGACATATAATTTGGAATATAGGCAGAGTTTTTCAGCATTCATTGTTAACTTTTAAGTATTAATGCATTTCCACTTAGGACTCATGAGCATCTCACTTTATAAGAGTGGATTTTTGTTTGTGGGTACTCAGTACTGAGTTCTGAGAATCATAGCACACTTTCACATTTCACCATTAGTACTCTACAGCTGCTGATCTGCAAGTTTTGATTCACCAAAATTTCAGGAGCATTCTCTTCAATCTACTTCTATTGAAGATATTGCTGTATAGTTTTTCCATTTCTTCAAGTACTTTCATTGTTCTTTTAGGTTTTCTGTTTTCTTTTGTGTAAATAGACTTGAAGATCTTACAGATAATTTATTGCATGTTACTGTGCCTCTGAATTGCCTGCAGAATCATGTATGTTCATCTTTGCTGCAGAGACTGCCTTGGTTTCTTTATCTTCAGAAAACATGAAATATCTCTCCTTGGTCTTCAGGGTCACATGAGCAAACCTTTGGGTCAGTTTGTGTTTATACTTTTCCTTGGTATTTTGTGGAATATTTCAAGCTGGACGTTTGTGTCATTATATATGTACAAATGTCTTAGATAATTTAACTGATTCCTGTATTTTCTTAATAGATAATAAAACTAAGGATGTATGAAGAAATCTTATGAAACCACACTAGTTTTTAAGGCAATTAAAAATTTTAAGAGTTTGTCATGTCTGGTATTGGGATTTTTGTTAGATTGTATTTGGTTCTTAGAGGGAGCGTGCCAGTCTAGATAAGAAAATTTCATTTGAAGTATATTTATACATAAACTTAAGTATATTATGGGTCTTGTTTTAGGAAGATAGTTGATAGTATGATCCTTTATAACATTTTCAGTCATCCTTGTTAGTTTGCCCACATCCCTCCTTTGTCTGTATTTATCTCCCCATTTCCGTTATTGGAGCTCCCCCATTTCTTTGATCAGCTCACTTGTACCCCAGTAATTTCATCTCTAGTGTTCGCCTACTCTCCTATACTGACAATTGTCACTTTTTATTTTTCTGGTTACTTCAGATACTCTAGGGTATATACTTACATCTGAAGGTTTGGAGCTAGGAGTCTCTAATGAGAGATAGCATGTGGCCTTTGTATGTTTGTGTCTGAATTACTTTAGGAAGAATAAGTATATTGGAGGGCTTGGAAGGAAGAAAAGGAAGGGGCATTGGTGTAATTGTATTAATCGCAAAAATGAAAGAAAAAAATTAAATAGTTTCAACAAACATGGTTAATTTTTCATTTAACAACTCACCAGACATGGGCTGTGCCTATGAGTTATTGGTCAGAGAGATCCCAGAGGTACTCAAAACTATACAGGCTATGTCATTGCTCTTAGTTGCCCACCATAACTAGATATTCAGACCCTACTGCTGAATTCATCACATACTTTGGTTGCAAGACACAGAAAAATCAGTCTTGAACTGACCAAGAAGCTATACATGCTACCAAGTTCCAGAAGGGACTCCTAGCTAAGGAGCTATTGGTAGTTGATAACAGCTGAAGGAGAGAGAATCAGTTTTTTTTTTCAGCGTGTGACCACTGATTGGTTCCCCAGGCACAAGCAGATGATTAGTGTTCATGTTCATGAAAGGCAGCATTAATTAGATTCAATGACTTAAAATTCATTCATTAATCAAAAATTATAAAAATAGGACATGAAGTTGGGATGGAGATGTGATGATGATGGTTGAGCCCAGGAAGAATATTGGAGGGTAGAATTGAGGGGTGGATATGATCAAGATGCATCATATATATGTATGGATGTTTTTCAAAGAATAAATCAAAATTAACAAATTCCTTTGCTCTGCAGCTTTTATTGTTTTAGCTAAATGTAGGAATAATACATATATATTTACTTACTCATTTATAACAAGAAGTTGAAGGCTAAATTTGTTTACTTTTCAAAATTCATGCTAAGAGAAGATTTTAATACTCGAGTTCCATTCTTTTTTGTGTGTAGGGACTATGATATATACTTAGCTGTTAAGAGTTTCATGGTTAGTGTTATGGTTTAAGTAAAAATGTTGCAGACCCTAAGTGGCTGCAGCGGATAGCAGGCCCTGAGCCCACACTGTAAAGGTAAAAGTGGTGGCAGGCAGTAGGCAGCAGGTCCTTTGACCACGGCAGGCCACAAAAGCAGTTGGGTCCCAGGCAGGAAGCCATGTAGCAGGTGAGAAACCAAGATGGATAGGCGTGCCTTGCAGAGTGAAGTTGTATATTTATTTAGCTAGTTATGGTAGGGTAGGGAAGAAGGGGGAAGAGGAGAGAGAGGGAGAGAGAGAGAGAAGGGGAAAGGGGAGAAGTGGGGAGAAGGGAGAGACAGAAGCTGCCTCTTCGAAAGAGGGATGGAAAGGAAAGACTCAGGAGACTCAGGATGGAAGCAGAAGGAAGAAGACAGGAGAGGGAGTGGGTGAGGCTGTCTCTTAAAGGGACAAGACAGACCATTATAGTTAGTATATAAGGAAAGCAGTCAAGCAAGTTGGTTTAGTGGAATGTTTTCAGACCCACTCTCTTTTGAAGTTGAGATTTGGCTTAACAATTATGTTAGAATCGAGTTTTAATTGAATATATTTCAATAGGATGTCCATTACAGGTTAACATCAAAATATAAATTATTAGCTAATTTATGAAAAGAGCCATGAAAGTTTCCTTCATCAATTAAATTGCAAAAAGCCTTAAAAGATACACATACTATATATATTAATATATTTACATTCTAAGTAATTAGATTTTGATTTTATCAAGTTCTCATTTCTTATGGTTCACAAAGAATTTCTTTCTTAACTGATGAGTTATAGTAGCTATTCTTCTTTGTATTATATGTATACAATATTTTACATTTATATTTCACAAGATTCTGGGTATAATTTTTAGGTCTTTATATAGTTTCATGATGAGAAGTACTCTTGATAATGATGATGTAGTAGAGAGCTAATGTCCTGAGATTTTATTCTGCAGCTCTTTTTTGTGGCTCTTTAATTTTCAAAGTATTTTTTTTGTGCTGGTCCACTTATATAACACTCTGATTTTTGGTATATTTAGGTACTCACCTATTGTTATTTTATGTTATGGGTGTTTGCTGGCTTGTATGTCTGTGTATCATTTGCATGCCTGTTGCCTGCAGAGGCCAGAAGAGGATCCTCAAAACTGGAGTAACCTATGATTGTGAGATGCCGTTTTTAGGGTGGTGGGAATTAAACTTGGGTCCTCTGGAAGAAAAGTTAGTGATCCTAACCACTGAGGCATCTTTCCAGTACCACAATCCACTATTATGCCCTTTGTCTTATCCATCAGGTTATGCACTGTAATTCCAGTATTCTCCCATGATAGAACCAAAGCTCCAACAGGCTCTGTTCTGTTAAAATTAACAATGTGCTTTAAAAGTCTGTGAGACAATGAGGAAAAGTAATTTAAATAGTTAGAATACTGAAGGAGAACATGAAAACCCATAGATGCTCATGTGGTTACTTTACTACAAGGACAACAGAGTAGTTTTATTATATTTATATTTTGAAAAGATTACGTATTGTTAAAATAATAATTTTGAATGAAAATGTGAAGTTAAGGACTATTAATTATTTGTAAGACTCATAGAGGGTATGCATTGAGAATTTATTTTATGTTTTCTGTTATAAATATAAGCCTTTTCCTGAAATAACTTTTAAGTTTTTCTAATAAATAATGAAAGTCAAAATCTATATTTAGAGTTGTTTACCATTTGGTTATCATTAAGAAAAATGCCTCATTTGGGTGTTGAAGGCGTCGAACAATGTTTATTTAGTAACCTCCCCCTGCAGCAATTTATTATTGTTTCTAGCTGTAGATGAAGTCATTTCATGGGTAAAGTATCCTGAACAAATGAAACTCGGGCCCTTAAGGTCCTAAAGTATAGTTTTATGTATATTACACTCAAATCAAATTTCATGGCTCAGTATCTAACCTAAACTCTCCATTGTTCAAATAAACCGCCTTTCTAAAATTAGCATCAAGCAGTTAACACAGAACTGCGGACAGTTTCATAAACCTTAAGGCCCATGGGGCTACGTGGGGATCATTGTTTCACTTTCTAAAGAAAACTGTCCTTTTCTTTTGTTTTTGATTTTTGATTTTTGTTCTTTTTGAGACAGGGTCTCTGTAGTCTTGGCTATCCTGGAACTCACTCTGTAGACCAGGATGGCCTCAAACTCATAGAGATCCATCTACCTCTGCCTCCAAATTGTAGGGATTAAATGCATTCACCACTACTGCCTGGAAATAAATCTATTCTTAAAAATGATAATTTTCAATTGTAACCTTGTATTAAATGTCTGTGACAGTTACTGTCTCTAAGTATAAGGATGGACATTAAAAATCCATATCCAAATCACCTTTCTTGTACAGTGTTGTTAAAATTAAGATTCTGTTACTAAATATTTCATTACTTTTACTGGTATTTGAAGGGACTCTAGCTACCATGAACATGATAAACAGGGCTCTGGTTGGCCTTGCCTTTCTCTCCTATTTTTTTTTAGTTTTGCTAAAAGCTATTAGATTAATTCCAAAAGCTGGACATTAAGGTCTCTTCCTTTATTTAGCCACTTCTTCCTTCTTGGACTAATGACCAAGGAGAAGCTATCAAAGTTTTGAAGTCCAGCAGTCAAAAGCCTCATTTGGCTCATATAATTAACATACCCAATTAAAATTTAAAAACTCCTTTTGTTGTCTTATTGCTCTAGCTAGACCCTCAAGTACTATATTAAATAGATATGGAGAGAGTGGACAACCTAGTCTTCTTCCTGATTTCAATAGGATGGCATTGAGAGTCTCTCTATTTAGTTTAATGTTGGCTATTGGCTTGCTGTATATTACCTTTATTATGTCCCTTGTATCCCTCCTCTCTCCAAAACCTTTATCATGAAGGGATGTTGTATTTTGTCAAAGGCTTTTTCAGCATCTAATGAGATGATCATGTGGAATTTTTTAGCTTGTTTATATGGTGGATTACTTTGACAGATTTTCATATGTTGCACCATCCCTGCATATCTGGAATGTAGCCTACTGGGCCATGGGATACAAATAAGAAAAGAAGTCAAACTCTCACTAGTTGTGGGTGATATGATACTGTGCATAAGTGACCTCAAAAATTCTACCAAGGAACTTCTTCAACTCATAACCACCTTCAGTAATGAAGAAGGACACATGATTAACTCAAAAAATTAGTAAACTTCCTTTATACAGATGTTAAATGGGTTAATAAAGAAATCAAAGAATGTCACCCTTCACAATAGCCACAAATAACATAAGATATCTTGGAGTAACTCTAATCAAACAAATGGAAGACCTGAATGACAAGAACTTTAAATCTTTGAAGAAAGAAATTGAAGAAGATACCAGAAAATGGAAAGATCTCCCATGCTCTTGGGAAGATAGAATTAACACAATAAAAATGGCAATTTTATCAAAAGCAATTTATAGATACAATGTCCATAAATATCCTAGCAAAATTCTTCACAAACTTCAAAAGAACAATACTCAACCTCATATGGAAAAACAAAATACCCAGGATAGCCAAAACAATCCTGTACAATAAAGGAACTTATGGAGGCATGCTGTGGGACAATGGTCTGTATCCTGTCAATTATATTTTAAATAAACACTGATTGGCCAGTAGCCAGGCAGGAAGTATAGGTGGGACAACCAGGCAGGAAGTAAAGGCGGGGAGATGGGAACAGTAGAATTCTGGGAAGAGGAAAGCTTATTCAGCTGTTGTGACCCCGCCACAGAAGAAGCAAGATGTGACTGCCTTGCTGAATAAGGTACCGAGCAACGTGGCTAGCATAGACAAGAATAATGGGCTAATATAAGTTATAAGAGTTAATAAGAAACCTGAGCTAATGAGCCAATCAGTTTATAACTAACGTAGACCTCTATGTGATTTCTTTGTGACTTAACTATTGCAGGAACCAGGCAAGACAGAAACCCCGACAACAGAGGCACCACAGTCCCTGACTTCAAACTCTACTACAGAGCTACAATACTGAAAACAGCCTGGTATTGGCATAAAAACAGACAGGAGGACAAATGGAAGCGAATTAAAACCTGGATATCAATCCACACACTTACAGGCACCTGATATTTGACAAAGAAGCAAAAAAATATGAAATGGAAAAAAGAAAGCATATTCAATAAATGGTGCTGACATAACTGGATATAAACATGTAGAAGAATGAAAATAGATACATATCTATCACCATACAAAAAATTCAAGTCCAAATGGATCAAAGACCTTAACATAAAGCCAACTACACTGAACCTCATAGAAGAGAAACTGGAAACTACACTTGAACACATTACCACAGGAAACTACTTCCTAAATATTAGTAGCACAGACATTGAGAGCAATAATTAATAAAAGGGTCTGAAAAGCTTCCCTAGAGCAAAGGACATGGTCCACAAGACAAAATGGCAGCCTACAGAATTGGAAAAGATCTTTACCAACCCCACATCAGATACAGGACTGATCTCCAAAATATACTAAGAACTCAAGAAACAGGTCATCAAAAGAACAAACAATACAATAAAAAATGGGGAACAGACATAAACAGAGAACTCTCAACAGATGAATCTAAAATGGCTGAAAGACACTTAAGGAAATGCTCAACATCCTTCGCCATCATAGAAATGTTACCCAAAACAACTTTGAGATTCCATCTTACACGTGTAAGAATTGCAAACATCAAAAACACTGATGACAGCTTACGCTGGAAAGGATGTGGGGTAAAGGGAACACTCCTGCATTGCTGGTTGGAGTGCAGACTGGTACAGCTGCTTTGGAAATCAGCATGGTGATTTTTCAGAAAATTAGGAAAAAACCTTCTTCAACATCCAGCAATACCACTTTTGGGTATATATCCAAATGATGCTCAATTGTGCCACAAAGACATGTGCTCAGCTATGTTCATAGCAGCATTGTTTTGTTCTAGCCAGAACCTAGAAACAACCTAAATGCCCCTTGGCCAAAGAATGGATAAAGAAGATGTGGTACATTTACAGAATGGAGTACTACATAGCAGGAAAAAATTATGACATCTTGAATTTTGCAGGAAAATGGGTGGAGCTAGAAAACATCATTTTGAGTGAGGTAACGCAGACCCAGAAATATAATATGGGCTTACTAATTTGTGGCTTTTAGATATAAAACAAAGAAAAACTGGTCTACAATTCACAATCCCAGCGAACATAGACAACAAAGAGGACCCCAAGAGAGACATACATGGATATAATCTACATGGGAAGTAGAAAAAGACAAAATCTCCTAAGTAAACTGGGAGTGTGAGGATCATGAGAGAGGGCAGAAAGGGAGAGGGGAAGGGAGTGTTGCAGAGAAAAATATTTAACTCAATTAAAACAATAAAAAAGTATCAAAAAATTTAACACCTCATCCTATCACCGAATTTTCCCTTTGCATTTATACTGCCATTTTCCTATGGGTCACACCTATCTCCTCTCAATCCATAGGCAGTCCTTTGGCCCTATAACACAAATATTCCTGCCTCCTCTCCCTTGCTCCTTTCCCCCTCTCCCTCATCCTCTATCTACTGTTTGTCTCTTATTTCCTGCCTTCTGTCCCTCTGGGAAAAATAAATTTCGATTGTGCTGAAAACTCAGTCTTGGAGGTCCTGAACTGATATAGATCCTTATACTATTGTGTTATTATTTCTAGCTCACATACAATTTTACTTGGTATAGGACATATTTTAATGAATGATTCATAGTCATAAATTCTTAAATTTTTATGTTTCTTTAGTATACCTCCTAAGAAATTTGAACTGACAAATAATGCTGTATTTGTTGAGTGTCTCCAAAATGAGTTCAGTTCTGTAATCTAATACAACTGAGAAGAACTTTTGTAAATGACAAAACAGAAACTGATAAGTAATGCAAATCATGAAGTTGTAACTATAGAAACTCATACATCAGGAGAATGTGGATATCTAAGCACCATTTGAGAGAAACAGCAGAGAACATAAGAGGGAACATGGGAAATTTGTATGTGTAGCACCAGAATGGGTAGAAGATCAAAAAGGAGTTTGTGAAGGGCAGCAGCAAGGAATGTGGAAGGTTACTAGAAGTTTGCTTGGTAGAACCAAAACATACAAAGAAAACCTGATCAAAATATCTTTTCACCAAGATAGAACACTTCATGCAGGATGAGTACAATACGTATGGTAGACCCATTGCTGAATCCACTGTTGGTTGTTCACCTACCTTCTTATTGGAGCCTTGCAATGCTCAACTATGCCAGTATAATATAGGTGACTGCATGCCTGTCTTTCCTAGTGCCACCGGGGCTGGAGATGTACCTTGGTGATTCTTGTGAATTATCATGCTCTAATTTTTGCTTAGACAGCAGTCCACATATAGATCTTGGAAACTATTACTTTATGTGACAAAATTGACTGTAATTGCGATTGAACTAAGCATGTTGACATGTGAAGATTATATTGCATCATCTTAGTGGGGCATATATATATAATCACAATGTCCTGAGAGGTGGGAGACAGCAAATTTGATGGTAGAATGAAGGCAATGTGATAACCAAAGTGGTAGTCACTGAAACTAGGGCAGGGAAGGAAAGGTTGTATTCCAGAAGGAAGCAGGATTCTGAAATGAAGTTAACTAGAGGCTGTCAGTAAGCACAAAAGTAGAAAATTGTAGAGAGCATTAGCAAGCCTGTGAAGAGTAGGAAATTCAGACAGACTTGGTGCTAAGATGAATGACTAAATTTAGAGAGAAAAAGGTGATGTTAGGAGATTTTTTTGCATATTAGGATTGTGATAACTGTCAGGAAAGGCCTGCTTTTCTGGGTGACAGCATGAAGTCTGTGTGTCAGTAGGTGGGTTATATGACAGACACGCCTCACAGTCTCAAGTTTACAAAATCCACAGCTTGGTCTTGTGTCCTATCTGTGTGGTGTGTGGAGAAAGCAATACAGTTCCATGATGACCTGATGCCTTGAAGGTAGGGTGTCTATCTAAAATGAAGTAGTTAGAATGGATTTCTTCTAGAAAACTTTCATTTTGTCATGTTCATTAAATTTTGCTTAAGAATTTAATTTAGCATCATTTGTTCTTTTCTTCATGAGTAATCTTTCTTGTTAGGGTGTTATGATTAAAAATATGGTTTAAGTGTCTTTGATAATACATATCTTGCTGATATCTTTTATTTTACTTATTTGATAATTAATGATATCTCTTTATTCATTCACTAAATAGAATCATTGACAAAACACAATTGCTACTCCTCACAAAGCCTAGAAAAGTGTATTTGTTAGCTAATATACCCTACTCAAATCCTAAGTTATTATGAAGGGTTAGTGGAATAGTCTGTAACCATTGTGTATTTAAAATATTGCTAACATATTTGTATGTATTGTAAGTATAAAACGTACCCTAGATTTTGTAGATTTAGTTGAAAAACATGAAAGTTCTTATAATACCTTTTCCCCGTTATTGAAAGTAGGTTTTTTCTTACATAATATAATCCTTACTACCTTTCCCTCTCCATGTCTCCTTTCAGTTCCTTGCAACCTTCCCATCTATCCAGATCCACCTGCCTTCTGTTTCATTAGGAAACAAACAGGCTCCTAAGGGATTATAATGGAATATGATAAAAAACGAACACATTAGGAGGAAACAAACAGAAGGCAAAGAGCCCGAGGAAAGGCACAAGAGACAGATATAGATGCAGAGACACACTCATGCATCTATGAAATCCCATGAAAACACTAAACTGGAAGTTTATAATATATACACAGAGGGCCTATAGGCTAAAAAGAAAGAAGAAAAATATAAAAATAAAATTAAAGTTAAAATAAAATTTTTAATAAAAGGGAAAGCCCTGGCACTACATTGTGAGACAAGGAGCCTTTAAAGATGCCACTGAGTTTGTTTTCTATGGCTATCTACTGCTGGGCCTGCAGCCGACCCTGAAGAGTAGTCTGTTTCCCAGTGGGATTCCCTTGAGGAAAACTAAATTTCCACTTGCAAGAGGTTATCAACTGGAGATACCTTTCGGGTTAGGGAGGGGGCTATGTCCACTTCTCTTTTCAGCTCTAGGATCCCATCTGGTGCAGACGCATGCAGCCCCTGTGCTTGCTGGCTCCGTCTTTATGAGTTCAGGTGTGCATCACTCTTTTTGACTTAGACGGTCTGTTTTCTTGGTGTTTTCTCTCCCTTTTAGTACTTAGACTCTTCCCATCTTTCATAGGGTTTCCCTGAGTCCTGAGCAGAGTGATTTTATGGAGAATTTTCCTTCAGGGTTGAGGGTTCCAAGATCTCACACTCTCTGTATATTGTCAGCTGCGGGTCTCTGGGTTTGTTTTCATCTGCTGCAGGAGGAAGCTTGTTTGAGGATGACTGATGGAGGCACACATCTATGTGTATAGCAGAATGTCGTTAGGGGTCATTTTATTGCTACATTTTTATTTTAGAACAGTAGTATTCAGTTTTCTCCTAGGTCCCTGGCCTGTCTATTTAGTTCTTGGTCACTCTAGCAGTGTCACTTATCGGCTCCATCTCATGGAGTGGGGCTTACATGAAATCAGATTTGGCTGGTTACCTCCACAAGTTTTGTTTCACTATTGTCCTAGCGTATTCTGTAGGCAGGACATCATTTAGATCAAATACTTGTGGCTGGCTTAGTGTTAATATTTCTCTTTTGGTACCTTCTTGTACCAAAGATGCCAGTATGTAGGGGTAAAGACTCTATGTAGGCACCAGATTGATGCCACTTATTATACTGATTTATTGCTCAAATTGGAATGTTCTAAACAAAAATGTTCTAGCTCTTTATTTCCTTCCAGGAAACTGTAACTCTGAGCTCAAAAAATGATTTTGACTCTTAGAGTAGAAATATAAACCTATTGATTCCCTTTCTTATAATAAGGGTTTATTGTGTGTGCTTATAACATTTTCAATTCCAGTGTAGGTATATGGCCTGCTGTGATTCAGTTGCATTTGTTTTAGATTCAACTATCCCCTAATAAGTTACATTCTATTTTCCAGTCACCTGGTCAAAAGAAGAAAGCACACATATTTGCAATGTTGACTGTTCCATGAATTGTAGATATAAATGTGACAGTTCCTTTAGCTTGCCTCAGTCATCTATTCTAAGATCTAAATTTTAATAGCCCATAATCTTCAATAATTTGTCTCTATGACCATGTATAATCTATAAAAACATTAACCCACATAATAACATAAATACTTACCCAAATTTGTTAGTTAAGTCATTAATGTAAGCAAAATCAACATAGTGTAGTAAACTCTTACAATTAATATTAACAATAAATTAATTAATGTCACAATTTTATTAGTAATAACTTAGCTAATTAGATATATATCCAGAAGAGCTCTTTCACAATATTTTATTAACTCTTTAAGAATTTCAAACATGCCTTCATGCATAGATACATACATGCAATGTAGTTTGATTGTATTCAATGTCTGCTCATCCCAATTTCTTCCAGATCCCCTTCAGAAATATAAAGATTCTCTCCCACATTTGTGTTATATTTATTTTATTTTTTTATGATCCACGAATTTCAGTTTATGTTCTCCATATTATTACAATTGTAGTGACATCAAATGGAGTGGGTTTGACCTACCAGAGGCCAAAACCTTAAAGAAAACTAACTCTCCTTTACTAGACATAATCATTCATCAATAACCTCTCACGAGTGATGAGAGCCCTTCCTCTGATGTTGGAATGAAAGTCATATTGTCAGTATGACTTTTACTTTATAAAAATAAAGTTGTTTAGAAAAGATGGTGGCTGTGTAGTAGTGTATGTTTTCCTTATCCTTTCTTCGATCAAAGGGTATTTAGGTTGTTGCCAGGTTCTGGCTATGACAAACAATGCTACTATGAACACAGTTGAGCACATGTCCTTGTGGTATGATTGCACATCCTTTGGATATATACCCAAAAGTGGTATTGCTGGGTCTTGAGGAAGGTTGTTTCCTAATTTTCTGAGAAATCTCCATATTCAAAGGGGCTGTACCAGCTTGCACTTCCACCAGCAATGTAGAAATGTTTACCCCACAACCTCTCTCCAGACCCAGAAAGACAGTTATCATATGTACTCACTCATAAGTGGTTTTTAAACATAAAGCAAAGAAAGCCAGCCTACAAATCACAATCCCAGAGAACTTAGACAACAATGAGGACCCTAAAAGAGACTTACATGGATCTAATCTACATGGGAAGTAGAAAAAGACAAGATCTCCTGAGTATACTTGGAGCATGGGGACCATGGGAGAGGGTTGAAAGGGAGGGAAGAGGTAGGGAGAGGAGCAGAGAAAAATGTATAACTCAATAAAATTTATAGATGAAAGAATTAGAAAAAAAAGATTGTGGCAGCTTAGTGCCCAATGAGTCTATAAGAAATTACTCTATGATACTGAGATCTTTCATATTTCTTTTTTTTCTAGGTTTTCCTTAATAACTTTCCTAAAATGTGCTGCTGATTTTCTTGGATTTATGAGCTATTTCTGCAATAAATTTATGAATTGTTAAAATAACCAAATACTTATTCCAAGTTATGAGACTTATTACATTCAGATGTTTTTGATATTTAAAAATATTATGATTTTATGAAATATTTCTTCATCAATCTATGTTTAAGGATAATTATTATGTAACATTTTAGAAAAATTATTACTCTTCAGAGAATAATCCACACAAATGGAGTGTGAATTTTTATTTGTCACTAATTATTTTAACAGATGCTTGATACTAAATTCCCATCACTCAAAACTAATCACCTTACTTTATGTAAAGCAAGAAACTTTCATGCATATCAATTCCTTGATAGATTTTTATTATAAATTGCTAATTATGTCTTTATTTTCCAAAGTTAATAAAACCTACATGTACTGAAGTTTATTAAATTAGCTGATGTAGTAAAATAGTTTTCATGAAGTGAGGTCTGTTTTTCCTGCCATGGAATAGAATCTAGAATTGTAAATTAGCATCTATTTTTTTTTTTTTTGCTACAGGTGAAACTTTATCTCCCCTAAAGGTCATTTTTGATGCTCTAACTGCATTTAGCCGAAGGGCTTGTAGGAATCCATTCAATAGTTCCTTATAGAATGGGTATCTTAATAAGAAAAGGACTCTCCATTCCTTGCTCCATGCTAAAAGAAAAGGCCACAAGAGCACTTTACGAAGGTTCCCTTCTGTCAGCCAGAGACAGACTCCTTATTGTAAAGTGAACCTGTAATTTCCAGCATCCAAGGTGGTAATCTGATACATTTCTGTTGTTTAATCTACCCAGCCTATAGTATCTAGTTATAGAAGCCTAAGAAGACTGATGTATCACTTATATCCAATAGTTCTAGTGTTAAAGTAATGATTTGCTTTAGGTGATTTACATAGATTTGCTATTAAACTGAAAATAAGGCTGTCTTTCAAATTTGAAACATCTTGGGAATTGTATCATTGATCTTATTACAGATTTTGCTATCTGGCTTGAATTTAGATGATGCACGACAACAAATTGTTATAGTCATTGTAAACAATATACATTGCATATTATTGAAAACACTTATAGTAGAGAATATTTAAAATATTTTAAAAAATCCTGTACAGTAGTGAGAAAATCAATTAGAGTTAATGTCCAACCAATACAGGAAAATTGCTGACCAGTTCTGTGTATTTGTTGAGTGGCAGGGTCTCTTTACATAAAGATCACTGTGTCTGTTACAAATGAGTGACAACAGTAATAGTTGCATTGAGTCTTCTTAGAAATTTCTTTCAAAACAGTTTGTAATTACTTGTTTCCCAGAATGGTTTCTGTGTCGATTAAATTTTGTGCAGAATACACTTCAGTATAGGAATTATAATTAAGGTGAGAGTGACATCTGTTATCTCTTAAGAAATAAATTCTAATCTGCTTTTCTGGTGTTTTTTATTAATTAGACTTGTTCCATGACAATTTCATGTATGTACAAGACAAATTCCTTTCACTCTTGTACCTTACTCTCTTTTGTCCTCCCCTGACCCCAATCATCTTCCACTCCTTCCTTCAAGTCCCTATCTCAAGTTCATTTCTTTTTGTTCTTTTTGAAACCATTAAGTTTCACTAGGATTATTTATGTGATCATGGGCTTGGAATTATCATTTTAGCATGGTGGGCTCACCAGTGAGTTTGTGGCTAAAGACACTGAACTGCATCCTCCCAGAATCTGTCAGCACATTGATTATTCCCTTTCCAGTACCTACCAGGACACAAACCATCCATCCCTCCTCCAGAATCTCAGTAACTAGCAGTTCAGTAGAGAAGGTAGGGGCCCATGATCTCCCCCCTCCATGACTGGTTGAACTCTTTGCAAAGCTTCTGTGAATTCATGATTGCAATGGCTGTATCATATGCAGAAGATGGAAACTTAAGCCCCTCTATCTTCTGTCTTATAATTCTTTCTATACTCTCTTCTATAATGTTCTCCAACCTTTAGAGGGGGCATATAAATGTCTTTTCTAGGGCTGAGCATCTATCATTTATTTTCATCAACTTAAACAGCCACAAGTCTTAATATTAACCACTGTTTGATTCTCAGAGAAGCTTTTATGATTAAAGCTTAGTGTAGCATCTGTTGATGTTTAACAGTCAGTTTGACTGTATGTAAAATTAGCTCAACAATAGTAATAAGTGACCCCTCTAGGGATTTCCACAGCCATATGTATTTGGTTGAGTTCACAATGCCAGGAATGGAAGATCCTCTGAAATGTACCTCAAATTCAAACAGAGAACACTTGGTTACACTTATCGTAGGAATTTCTCCATTACACAAGTAGGCACACAACACCTAGTGTGTTGGTATTATATTGGTCCACAGATGGGTGAGATCATGTATGTCTACAGACCTATAACTGCTGAAGAAATAGAAACAGTCATCAAAAGTCTTCCAACAAAAAAATCCCAGAACCAGATGGTTTCAGCTCAGAATTCTACAAGATTTTCAAAGAAGAACTAATATGCCTCAAATTGTTCCACACAATACAAATAGAAGGAATATTGCCAAAATCTTTTTATGAGGCTACAGTTATCCTGATACCTAAACCAAAAAAAGACATTACTAAGAAAGAGAATTACAGATCAATGTCACTCATGAACATTGATGCAAAAATACTAAATAAAAAATTGGCAAATTGAATCCAAGAACACATCAGAACCATCATCCACCATAATCAAGTTGGCTTCATTTCAGAGATGCAGGGATGATTCAACATATGAAAATCTGTCAACATAATCCACCATATAAACAAACTGAAAAATAAAAACCACATGAACATCTCATTAGATGCTGAGAAAGCTTTTGACAAAATACAACATCCTTTCATGATAAAGGTCTTGGAGAGAGCAGGGATACAAGGAACATACCTAAACATAATAAAGGCAATATACAGCAAGCTAACAGAAAACATTAAACTAAATGGAGAGAAACTCACAGCAATCCCACTGAAATCAGGAACAAGACAAGGTTTTCCACTCTCTCCATATGTATTCAATATAGTTCTTGAGGCCCTAGCTAGAGCAATAAGACACCAAAAGGAGATCAAGGGGATACAAATCAGAAAAGAAGTCAGACTCTCACTATTTGCAGACGATATGATAGTTTACATAAGCAACCCCAAAAATTCTACCAAAGAACTTAAACAACTCAAACACTTTCAGTAATGTTACAGGATACACGATTAACTCAATAAAGTCAGTAGTCTTCCTGTACACAGATGATAAATGGGCTGCGAAAGAAATCAGAGGAACATCACTCTTCACAATAGCCACAAATAGCATACAATATCTTGGAGTAACTCTAACCAAACAAATGGAGGACTTGCAACTAATTATTTTTTGTTCATTTGTTTTGTTTATTGAGAAAGGATTTCTTTTTTTAATCCATATTCTTTGATTTTTTTCCATTCAAAAAAATTTACATTTCCTCCCCTTCTCCCAGTCCCCTCCCGCTCCCCCCACCCCTCTTCCCTCCCCCTGCTTCCTTAAAAGATAGCATGGTGCCCTGCACTGTGGGAAGTCCAAGGTCCTCTCCCCTCCCTCCCGGCCTAGGAAGGTGTGCATCCAAATAGACTAGGTTCCCAAAAAGATAATACATGCAGAAGAGATAAGTCCTGGTGTTATTATTGATGGCTTCTCAGTCTGCCCCCATTGGCAGCCACATTCAGAGACTCCGGTTTGATCATATGCTCGTTCAGTCCCAGTCCAGCTGGATTTGGTGAACTCCCATTAGTTCAGGCACACTGTCTCAGTGGGTGGACCAGCCCCTCATGGTCCTAACTTCCTTGCTCCTCTTCTCCCATCTTCTGCCTTTCGACTAGACCTTGGGAGCTCAGTCCATTGCTCTGATGTGAATGTGGGTCTCTGTCTCTACCTCCATCCATCTGACAAAATTTCTATGGTGGTGATCAAGATATTCATCAATGTGACTCTGGGACAAGGCTAGTTCTGGCACCCTCTCCTCTGCTGCCCAAATACGTAGCTGGGAACATCCCCGTGGACACCTGGGATCCCCTCCCGGGCCAAGTATCTTGCCAGTCCTAAAATGACTCCCGTAATGTAGGTATCTTATTCCCTTCTCCAATATCCACCTTTCCTCCATCTCCACCCACATGGGTCTACCTCCTTCACATTCAACATCATAGAAGAGCTTCTTTGTATCTATATTGAATTTTTCATATTGCGGAATAGATTGGTAGTCAGTATTACTTAAATTAATGGAAACATGGAGAGTCATTAATATGAGAAGTAAATTAAATATTAGTGGAAATTTCAATTAAAGTTTAAAAGTTACAACAGCCAGTAAGAGATTCTGAGATTGAAACCTAGGATAAGAGTCCAGCTAAGGGTGCAGTGATGAACACATTCCTTACAGCGCATCTAAATTTTTACTCCATCTATACATTCTAATATCAAAATATGATATGAATATCCTCTTTGGAATAAAACATTGTGATGTGGGATTCATCTCTGTATGCTGTGAATACCATTCATTAATAAAGAAACTGGCTTGGCCTGATAGGGTAGAGTAGAGATGGGTTGGGAAAACTAAACTGAATGCTGGAAGGAAGAACGCAGAGTCAAAGAGAAGCCATAGAGCTGCAGGAGACAGACACACCAGAACCTTGCCAGTAGGCCACGAGCCTCATGATAAAATATAAATAATGGAGATGAGTTATTTCTAGATATAAGAGCTAGCTAGCAATACACTTAAGTAATTGGCCAAGCAGTGATTTAATTAATATAGTTTCTGTGTGTTTATTTCGGGAGTCTGGGCAGCCAGGAAACAAACTAGCGGCCTTTCTGCAACAAATTGGCACAACAGCATTGTTTCAAAGGAACTTTGGCATGCATATTTGTTTACCTGGGAGAGATTTTTCATTCACACTAGCATTCAGTAACACATTCCTTATCCACATAAATCAGGGAGGGAGACTCAAAGGAATGGAGAGCAACAAAGAAAATACTGAGTGCTTTCAGTAGTCACCATGAATTAACATCCATCCTTAGTTTGCTGATGCTCCCCTCTCAAAGCCATTTATTAAGTTGTCAGCAAACCTAGGTGCACATATTTTGTCTAGATATACTACTTAACTTCCTTAACTAGATTTCCTTTGGCATAATTTTTATGTATCAGATAAAACTTATATTCCTTGAAATACATCTTCTGGTTGAACAGCCTACCAGTGTTTGCTGGTTTGTTGGTTTGGAAACATCCAACAATGTGGTTTTAAGTCCCAGAGACACATCAAGGCACAGAAGTCTTGTTATTCTGATGCTTTTATTCAAAAGTAGAGCCAAATTCTCTTGCAGACCTATCAGACCACTGAGCAGAAGAATGAGATGACACTAGTTGCAGAAGAAACAGTTGGGATGTATAGAAGCTACCAACATGGTATCAAAATAACTTAAAAATTTGTTGGCTCTTTCATGGTTGCTCACACCTATAATCCCAGTATTGCAGAGGATGAGGCAGGAGGATCACCACATGTCTGAAGCTATTTTGATCTACATAATAAGTTCCACATTAGCTTGGAGGAAGATGAAAATCTTGAGATCTTCTGTAAATGTCAAACCTTCAGGCATCTTACAACCCCCATCAGGGATAATCACATCCAATTTCTAAGCATCTCCCAATCTTCTATTTTGCAGACAAAGAAATTAGTTCTCTAATGCTTTGTGCTATATAGACATTACTAGATATCTTTATTTATTTTACACTATGTTGTTAGTAAAATGCAAGCACAATTGCTTCCTTAGTTGCCATTTTATATTCCCAGACCTTGTATATATCTTGATTTATTATATAAAAATTAATGATTTAATCATACAACATATGATATTCTATAATTATAATTTTCAAATATCCAATTCATTAAATTTTTATTTTGCACACAAGACCTATAAGTTCTTGCTACAACAGAAAATTGACAGTCTGGTAGCAGTATCTGCTAGTTATTTTCAATTAAACCATTTCACTCATAATATATCACAGTAAGTGGATCTGCACAAAGAGCTTCTGATTCATTCACAATGCAGCAGCATCATTATGAGAGCATAGGAGTTCACCTTAGTCCCTGCCATGTTCTATCTCACCATAAGAAGGATTATTTTTTGATATATCTAAAACTAAACAGTAAAGTGTTTTAATAAATAGAGGTATTTCATTTATTTTATGTGCAAAGAACATTAAAATAATTATCCATGCTCAATATTCATAGATAACAGCAGGTTTAATATGGATTTATTCAGGGTCTAATATGGATGTATTTATGGTGTGGACCATTTATTCTTCTCTTGGGAACCTTTTGCTCAGGGCAGAGAATGGGGAGGATCCAAAAATACCCCAGAATGACAGAAAGCAGTTACTCAGTGTCTTTCCCCTTCTACATTAGTGATCCACAAGCCTGAATCACATTTTAACCTATTTGTTACCATTTTCTTCCATTGCTTCTATCATCAGAAGTAAGAGTGGAAGAGGAACGAACCTGACATGGATATATAATATTATCTCCAAAATACTAACAATGTAATGTACCCTCAATACATGTTCTTACTCACTTGGCAGAATCACTGCCATGTGCATTGCATTAACTAATTTTAAAGATAAGGGTTTTCAAGTCACAGAAATTAAGAGAGTTGCAGAAGGTATCATGCTATTTCCCAGTCATTCATGCTGGGAAGAGCATGTCCCTATCTACTTCTTTATGTGAAGAATCTATATGTTTCGGATGGAACTAAATACCATTAAAGAAAGAAGTCCAAACGTACAAATAAAAGTACTGCATGATCTCCCTCACATGAAAATGTAAGAGTTGTACTATCTCTGGCAGCAAATACGAAATTGGAATGACACAGAAAAAATCAGCATGGTCCCTGTACAAGGACGGCATGAAAATTTGTAAAACGTTCCATATCTTTGCAGTGAAAACTTCCTGGAATCTTTAAGGATGATCCTAGTGAGGACTCCAAGTAATGGGGGATATGGAGTCTCAACTGACCATCTTGTAGCCAGGCAAGGCTTCCAGTGGAGGGGATGGGCTGCATTCAGTTGAATTTTTTGGGTC
Organism: Ondatra zibethicus; assembly: GCA_004026605.1. Taxonomy (NCBI): domain Eukaryota; kingdom Metazoa; phylum Chordata; class Mammalia; order Rodentia; family Cricetidae; genus Ondatra; species Ondatra zibethicus. The sequence continues at coordinate 44,527 of PVIU01005141.1, forward strand.
CTGTGGTGATACCCTAACAACCTAGGCTAAAGCTAGGACAGAGGGTCTCTCTCCACAAACTGATGGCAGGGTTGGGGTCCGTTGCCAAGGACATCTGCTCAACTCATTGAATGTGGCGAGATGAAACTGTACTTTTTGGGAGCCTTCACCCCTGTGTTCTAGTCTCTTAAGTTCTGTAAGTTACTCTGCAGGCTACCAAAGGAGTAATGGAAACACAAGTTCTGCCATGAAAGCTTTGACCAACAATCTGTCTTGCTTGCAAGATGTGCTGGGGCAATGGTGGTACAACTTGTGGGAGTAGCCAACCAATGTCTGGTTTAACCTGAAGCCCATGTCACGAAAGGAAGCCTATATTGGACACTCATTGCATGTCCAGAAACTGGAAACTGGATAACCCAGAGAAGTAGGGTAGTACCACACATGACTGGTCTAAAAAAATTCAGTGAAATAATTTCTAACATTATTCTGCTATGCTCATAGATGGGTGCCTTGTCCAGTTGTCATCAGAGAGGCTTCCTTTGGCAGAAAATTGGAGCAGATGCAGAGATCCACAGCCAGACATTATGTGGAAAAAGAGTCTAAATTGGATGTCTCCATCAGGTCCCTTTCCTGGGTTCTAGGTGAATCCTGTAGAAGAAGGGGCAGAAAGATTGTAGGAGTCAGAGGGGTTGGAGGACACCAGTAGAATAAGGCCCACTAAATCAACTAAGCATGGATCACAGGGGCTCACAGAGTCCAAGTGGCAACTAAGAGACATGAATGGGGCTACACAAGGTCCCCTGCATATATGTTGTAGCTGATTGTTTTTGTGAGACTCCTAACAGCAGGAGCAGGTGTGTCTCTGAGTCTTTTGTCTGCTCTTGGGACTTCTCTCTTCTTGCTGGGTTGCCTTGCTCAGCCTCAGTGAAGGCTTGTGAGGGCTTTTGACTTGTCTTTCTATATTTTGTTTTGTCCTGTTTGGGTGTTGTCTCTTGGAGGCCTGTTCTTTTCTGCTGGAGTAGATCAGGAGGAGAGGGGATGTGGAAGAGTGTGGGAAGAGTAGAGGGAGGGAAAACTGTGGTTGAGATGTATTGAATGAGAAAATAATCTATTTTTAATAAATAAAAAGTTGATGTCATAGTCAGAGTCTGGTTGTGATTCTCAGGCACTGGGAAGTATTTCAGGGCATCGATGATGGGTCACAGTTGATGGTACTTGTTATAGGTAGACAGAAGAAAGGAATTCTTGTGTGCTATTGTATAGTTGGAAGATTACAGATAAAACACTATAGATTTCAAAAACTTTCAAGAAAAGGCTTTGAAAGTTTTCATCACAAGGAATGATAAATGTAAAAATGTTTGAAGTGATATGCTTAACCTGATTTAAGCAGCACACACTATATTTAAACTAATTTAAACATTACAGAATGTGTACATGTATTAAAGCACCAGCTGGTATTTGTAACATTTGTGGTTTTACATTTTTATGTATCAATTAACATTAACTTAATTTTGTGTGTGTGTTGGGCAGAGCGAACATTATACGCTGTTGGTAGGTGTGTATACTATTGAAACCAGTTTGAAAATCTGTCTGAATATTTCTCAAAAATCTAAAGCCAATACTACTATATGACCCAGTATTACCACTCCCGGGCATACACCCTAAGAACTTCATAGCCTACTGTATAGACAGTAGTACATCCATGTTTATTAATGCCATATTTATAATAACTTAGAAATGAAATAAACATAGATGGTCTATCAGCTTATCACTAGATGAGGATAATATTGTACATTTTCACAATGGAATTGTATCTTGTATTTTGGAGGGAGGCTGCTGGTTTGTCCTCGGCTGCTTATCCCTGAAATAATCACACAGAAACTGTATTAATTAAATCATTACTTAGCCCATTAGCTCTAGCTTCTTATTGGCTAACTCTTACATATTAATTTAACCAATTTCTATTAATCTGTTTATCACCTCAATCAAGATATCTCTTCCTTGTTCTCCATCTCTGTCCTTCCCTCATCTAGACCACTCCATTCCCTCAAGTTCTCCTCCATGCCCCCTTTTCTTCTTGTCCTCCCCTTCCATGAGTGAGATTGGTCTGTAATTCTCTTTCTTGGTTGAGTCTTTGTGTGGTTTCGGTATCAGGGTAACTGTAGACTCATAGAAAGAGTTTGGCAATGTTACTTCTGTTTCTATTATATGGAACAACTTGAGGAGTATAGGTATTAGCTTTTTTCTGGAATTCTGGTAGGATTCTGTGCTGGGATTTTTTGGTTGGGAGTTTTTTTTTTATGACAGCTTCCATTTCCTTGTAGGTTATATAGGTCTATTTAAATTGTTTATATGGTCTTGATTTAATTTTGGTATGTGGTACCTATCCAGAAAATTGTCCATTTCTTTTACATTTTCCAGTTTTGTGGAGTACAGGTTTACATGGTATGACCTAACCTAATGATACTCTGGATTTTCTTAGTATCTGTTGCTATGTTCCCCTTTTCATTTCTGATTTTGTTAATTTGGATATTCTCTCTTTGCCTTTTTATTAGTTTGGATAAGAGTTTGTCTATCTTGTTGATTTTCTCAAAGAAACAGCTCTTTGTTTCATTGATTCTTTGTAATTTTTTTTGTTTCTATTTTATTGATTTCAGCCCTCAGTTTAATTATTTCTTGTCATCTACTCCTCCTGGGTAAGTCTGCTTCTTTTTGTTCTAGAGCTTTCAGGTGTGCTGTTAAGTCGCTAGTGTAAGCTTTTTCCACTTTCTTTATGTAGACACTTAGTGCTATGAACTTTCCTCTTAGCACTGCTTTTATAGTGTCCCATAGGTTTGGGTATGTTGTGTCTTCATTTTCATTGAATTCTAGAAAGTTTTTAATTTCTTTATTTCTTTCTTGACCCAGGGATGATTAAATTGAACACCGTTCAATTTTCATTAGTTTGTAGGCTTTCTGAAATTAGTGTTGTTTTTGAATTCTAACTTTAAACCATAGTGATCTGATAAGATACAGGGGTTATTCCATATTTTTTTTGTATATGTTGAGGTTTGATTTGTTACTGAGAATGTGGTCAGTTTTAGGGAAGGTTCCATGAGGTGTTGAGAAGAAGGTATATTCTTTTGTGTTTGGGTGAAATGTTCTATAGATGTCCTTTCTGTCCATTTGATTCATAACATCTGTTAATTCTCTTATTTCTCTGTTAAGTTTCTTTCTGATTGACCTCTCCATTGGGGAGAGTGGGGTGTTGAAAACTCCTACTATTAGTGTGTGGGGTTTGATGTATAATTTAAGCTTTAGTACTGTTTCTTTTGTGTATGTGGGTGCTCTTGTACTTGGGGCATAGATGTTCAGGATTGAGACTTCATCTTGATGGATTTTTTCCTGTGATGAGTATGAAGTGTCCTTCTCCATCTCTTCTGACTGGTTTTAGTTTGAAGTCTATTTTGTTAGATATTGAGATAGCTACACTCATTTGCTAATTGGTTTTAGTTTGAAGCCTATTTTGTCAGATGTTAGGATAGCTACACCCACTTGTTTCTTAGGTCCATTTGATTGCAAAATCTTTTCCCTTCCCTTTATTCTGAGGTAATGTCTGTCTTTGGGGTTGAGGCATGTTTCTTGTATATAGCAGAAGGATGGATCCTGCTTTTGTATCCATTTTGTTAGCCTTGGTCTTTTTATAAGTGAATTGAGTCCATTGATATTAAGAGATATTAATGACCAGTGATTGTTAATTCCTGTTATTTTTGATAGTAGTGTTTGGGTGTTTCCCTTCTTTGGGGTGTTTTGATGTGAAGTTCTGTTGCCTGTGGTTTTGTGGTACAGTTAACTTTCTTGGGTTGGAGTTTTTCTTCTAGTATTTTCTGTAAGGCTGGGTTTGTGAATAGGTATTGTTTAAAGCTGTTTTGTCATGGAATATCTTATTTTCTCCATCAATGGTTATTGAAACCTTTGCTGGGTATAGTAGTCTGGGCTTGCATCCATGGTATTTTAGTGTTTGCAGCAATTTGTCCAGCACCTCCTGGCTTTCATGGTTTCCATTGAGAAGTCATTTGTAATTTAGATAGGTCTACATTTATGTTACTTGACCTTTTTCCTTTGCAACTCTTAATATTCTTTCTTTATTCTTTATGCTTTGTGTTTTGATTATTATATGGTGAGGGAACTTTTTTTTGGTCCAATCTATTTGGTGTTCTGTAAGCATCTTGTACCTTCATTGGCATGTTCTCCTTTAGGTTGGGAAAGTTTTCTTCAATGATTTTGTTAAATATATTTTCTGTGCTTTTGAGCTGGAGTTCTTCTTCTATCCCTATTATTGTTATGTTTGGTCGTTTCATGGTGTTCCAGATTTCCTGGATGTTTTGTGTTAAGAATTTCTTGTATTTAAAATTCTTTTTAATCTATTTCCGCTATAGTATCTTCAACATTTTAGATTACCTTTTTCATCTCTTGTATTCTGTTGGTTATGGGTGCATTGGCAGTTCCTGTTGGTTTACCCAGATTTTCCATTTCCAGGATTCCTTCTGTTTGTGTTTTCTTTATTGCTTCTATTTCAGTTTTCACATCTTAACTGTTTGAACTGCTTGCTTCACCTGTTTGATTTTTTTCCCTTCATTTTCTTGAGTTTCTTTAAGAGATTTATTGATTTCTTCCAATTTTTTTGTTTGTCTTTTTCTCCATTCTTTTAAGGAGATTTTATTTCATCTTTACGTGTTCCAATCATCTTCATAACGATATATTTAAGATTGTTTTCTTCTCTTTTTTCTGGATTAGGATGATCAGGTCTTTCTGTTGTATGATCACTAAATTCTGGAATTACCATGTTGCTTTTTGGGTTCTTGAACGAAGTTTTTCATCATCATATGCCCATCTCTTCCTCCAATTTGTGCTGGCAGTGCCTTTGCCTCTTGGTTCAATCCTTGTAGTTGCTCTCTGTGCCTTAGGGAGCTGCTCTTATTCTGTTCTATGCAGTCATTATCTGTGTCTCAGTGAGAAGCTGAAGTCTCTCTTGGCCTGATCTCTTGGTTCACTCTGTAGTTGTAGTTTCTTTGTCTGCTCTGTTTAGTTCCAGCCTGTGCTTCAGAGTTCCTCTGAGGTTCCAGGGGATAGGTGGGTTTGAGGGTTGAGTGGGCCTTGTAACTTACAGGGTCCAGTAGATTTGGGGGGAGTGTTGGAGCCACATACCTGTAGCCAGCTAGTTAAAGAGAGGCACGTGGGATAGGGGTCCGGGTTTTGCTATGATACTGAGAGAGTCAGGTGGCTAGCTGGCTGACTGATCACTCACCTCTTGGTCTGCTCTGTGAAGTTGCAGTCTGTGCTTCAGAAATTTTTTTGACATTTTATGTCTTGTTTATTTCCTGAAATAAATTAGCAATCTCTCAAATGTCATTTTGTCCTGAGTCTGAGGTTTTTATGCTGTCCCAAGAAACTGAAAGAGAAATTCATTATCAAGGAATGCATTAAAGATTTCATTTTGATTAAAATTTATAGTGGGATCATGTTTCTTTAAGAGGTACTGAAAAACACAATGCAGCGCAGTGTCTTACTTTTGCCATCAGCTATCCTCAGCTAACATTAAAAACACCTGTCAAAGCTACCCATTATTTATCATTCAATGTCAATGATAGATGTAGAAAGCAATTCTTAAGTTAGTGATGATTTCTTCTGACACCTCCTTTCATCAGTTTGCTATTAGTCCCTTCTCATCAGTCTTGGCATTGACATTGTGAGATGAGATGGGTTAGCTGCAATCAGAAATCATCTACGGAAGCTTTTGAACTAAAAGTGTGTGTGTGTGTGTGTGTGTGTGTGTGTGTGTGTGCATGCACGTGTGTGTGAGACAGAGAGAGACAGAAAAATAGAGACAGAGAGAAACAGAGGTCATACACAGGCAGAGACAGAGAAGACTGAGAGATTGAGACAGACAGAGATAGGTAGACGAGGGAAGCAGATAGGTGATCTTCAGACCTTTACTCCCCCTCATTTCTTTCAACTAACCCTCCAGTCTCATCTTCTGAAATGGCTATGTAATGGCTGTTATACTCATGAAATAACAGTTACTGTGGTGGTTTCACAAGACCTACATAGGATAATCAGTAAAATTTCCAACATAGCTTGGAAAGGGGCCCTTGAGGTCCCACCACTAATGTAGTTGTAGCCTCCTCATTGGAAAAATTACTTTTCTTCAAGGGTGTGGCCACTAGTAACTGCCCCATGTAAATGGACTCAATGGATTATGAAAAAACAAAGACCAAGAGGATATGAACATTGGAGGAAGACATGTTGAAAGAATTGGAGGGGATAGTAGCAGGGTAGATATGATAAAGATATATTTAATATGTGTGTGAGATTGTCAACACATAAAATATTAATAAAAACATTGCATGAAAATAAAGATAGAAGATACAAAAGATCACATGTATCATTGCATTCGTAGGAAATATCCAGAGCAGACAAACTCATGGAAAGATGAAGGGTGATCCCTGGAGGCTGGGGGAGGGAATAATGGGAAGTGACTACTGTTGAATACAGTCTCTTCTAGCGATGAATAAAGTGTTTTAAGAGTAGACAATAACAATGGCTACCGTATATGAGAACATGCCAGAAACCACTGAACTACTTATTTCAAAGAGGTGAGTTTCATGGAATATGATTGTATGTCAATAAAGCTATTAGTAACAAAAAGTAAAAAAAAAAATCTCTAATCATACTCAGCAATAACATAGCTTCAAACTGAACTGTCCACTTCCCTTTATGAAGTTATTCCCAAGTGACTTTCTTGAAACAATGATTTCTGTCCCTGTCTGACACAGGAAAACTGAAATCAAAATTTTGTAAATATTTCAATATTATAACCCTGCAAGAAGCTGGGAACAAAGAACATTGTTCCTGGAAGATGGAAAATTTTCTGTCCATGAGATCTCTTATTAAAATAACCCCCAATAAAAAATTTCCTACTCCCTTCATCCCTGGAAACCTGACCACATCCTTAAGTTGGGATGCCAAACATAATCTTTCCTATTACCAGGGCAATGAAATTGATATTTGCTAGGGCACAAAATTTTGCAATAGGCAAGTGGATAGAAAGTATTTGCTTCATCTCCTTCCTATTCCATTATTATTTCAAAATGTATTAAATAGTAATTAGGGAATAAATAGTAAGTATGCTGTCCTATCAAGCTAATTAAAAGGTAAAAAAGAATGATAAAAAAGTGATAACAGCCTTCAGGAAAGGCTTGCATTATATCTAGGAAACAAGGCAAGAAAAGAGCTGAGCTATCAACATTTCATACTTAGCTTCAGAAATATGATATTTTCTACACTTTTCAACCTTTAATGACTTAAATTCAAAAACATCTGTTTATAAGATTATTTAAAGGCATAGCAAGTTATGAGTAACCAAAACTATTCCACAATTTTCTATTGCAATTTAGTTTGACTTCACTTCATAATATGACCACCAGTTACTCTAAATTTTTATTTTCTTATATTTTAACCCCTTATCTGAGAATGTTTATTTATAAGCCTAATTAATTTTTCCAAAAAATAATGTATATTGGAAGTATAGTACAAAGTGACATTTGGAAGCAGGCAAAATTGTGAATTCTATGAGTAACATATTCTAGAAGTTACATATGGAATTTTCCATCCTGTATTGTATTGTATCTTGTCACTATTAATAATTTGGTAGAGAAGATGCTGTATAAATGGCTCATTGGTTAAGATCACCAGCCACTCTTCCAGAGCACATAGATTCATTTGATTTGTGGCACGCACATGGAAGCTCACAGCTATCTGTGACTTTTGTTTCAAATGATATGATGTCCATTTCCAGCCTTTGCAGGTCACACGCACATGCAAAACACATAGGCAAACATGCGGGCAAAACATCCACACATATGAAATAAAAATAAACTTTTTTATTTGATATAATATAGATATCCTATTTAGAGCTATACCCCGAGTCTCTTCTTAAGACCTTGACCAACTATGGATCCCTTCACTGACTGAAGCCCACTGCCAAAAGAAGCTTGTTTTATAAAAGCTGAAAACAGCCTAGGTCTATGGGTATAACAATAAATATTTTCACAACATGACAACTTAGCAAGCCAGCAATAGCAGGTTCTAACCTAAAGCCTGTGACGTTCCTTGTTCAGGGATGTTGACCAAGATTTTGATACCAGGCATGAAATTCTCTCCTTTGGAATCAAGCTTCAAATCCAGTCAGAATATGGTTAAATATATCTATATTATCACTACCACTGACAAAGCTCAGGGAGTAAGGTGGTAAAGGAGGCAGAAAGAATGTAGGAAACGGGGAATGAAGACGAATGCTATGAAATGATGTGTTCTGAACATAGTGGGACAGTGGCAATCAAAGTCTCATAGTAGCTGTGGTCACCTGCACAAGAATGACACAAAATCAAATCAGCCAAAATCTCACCATAACTGGATGGAGTAGATAGTCTCTGGACTCCACTCCATACTGAGGAACATTTTTCAGTGGGTGACTACTCAGGGAGATAAAATTGGTCACTGATAAGTTTCCTATGCACTAGTGGGTGGTTCCACACCCAGTCACTATGGGCAGCTCTAGCTGAACTTAGTGAATTACCAAAAAATGCAGTTTATATGATTGGAGAAATAGGAAAAATTGGGAATCAATACAGAAGGAGAGTGAAGGAGGGACAAAAATCACCAAGGTCAATGCAGTCTTAAGGAATAATTTTTTCATATTTACCTAAAATTATATATAATACATATAGATGCATATATTATCTATCATATATCTAGATCATATATATGTATACTCATACATTTATGTAAATGTATATTTTTTATGGCACTTGCACTAACAATGCTATGCACAAGAGACATAGACTACTTAAAAAAACTCTACTATCTGACGTGAGAAACATCCATTGATTTTGTTGGACAGGGTAGTCCAAATGACTCAAAATCAATCAGTCAGTGAGTAAACGAATAAATAAATTGTTATTAATGTTCTTGCTCTTAGGTATCTCTCATTGAAGTTAAATCTTCATTATGCTTTAGACACTGGACTCAGATGAGTTGAATTGAACTGTCTCTAACCTGAAAGCTTCCTTCCTGTGGTATAGCATTCATAGATCCAGAGGATGCTGTGCAAACTACTGCTGGAAGCCTTGCTCCAGACAGCTTTGATGACCTGGGATGGATGTATGACAGTGCCAAGAAGGGACTGTGACCATCTGTTGTTGTTCAAGCAAGTGACCTGGATAATCTGTGCTATTTTTGTCTTTACAGTTTCAATGGTTTTCCATGAACAGTTTTATAATCAATTTTGCTTTCTAAGTTTCTAAAAATGTTTACCAAAATTACCAGTTTGTTCCTTGCTTCTTTCCCCTCCTATCTCCCAACTCTCCCACCCGTAGCCGTTACCATTTTGATCTATATCTCTACTTTTAGAAGCGTAAAATGTCTTGCAAGCTACAAAATAAACAAAAACGAAATAAAAACCAAAAAAACCAAACTTCTAACTAGGCACACCTACAGATAGAACAGTGTGCCCAACTGGCATCATATACAGTTACAACGTCATGCAGGGTGAGAGATAGTTTTGTCTCTTGTGGTTAATATTTACCTCTGGTAGGGTCTGAGTTCTCATGATCAACTCACCAGTCAAAACTGAATCAATCCATTTTACATTCTGTACTACTCTATCTCCTCTGGGGATACAGCAGCTTTTCCTTTTATCCTAAGGCAATGTAACTTGGAAACTTACTCTAAACAGTTGGCATTGTCTATCCCTTATCCTTATATCTATCTATCTTAACTTCTTGGTGTATTGGTACAGTTACTATAAATGAGGGAACTGTGGGTCTCTATGATTCTGGTTCATTCTTTTCCTAGACTGTTCCCGTGAACTCCTGATATCATCTATTTAATACCATTTCTCAAAGACTCTTTTGGTTAACATGATTCTTTCCAGAATAGTTATATGAATATGTAGTATTAAACTTGATGGCCTACTGTGGCTCATTCAGGACACTCAGTATGGCTAGCAGAGTGAAAACAAGTAGAGAACATAGCACACACACTCCTGGGGTCTTTCCCAGGATCACAGTCACGTGGCGATGCACAGATTAATAGAAATGGGTTAATTTAAGATATGAGTTAGCCAGAAATATGCTTAAGCTATTGGCCAAACAGTACTGCAATTAATATAGTTTCTGAGTGATTATTTCAGGTCTGGGCAGCTGGGAACAAATGATTGGCCTCTGCCAGCAACCCTGATTTTTACAGGTTAAATGTAGCTCCCACCCCTTACCAAAGATGCTTCTCTTTGCAGCACGTGAAAACCATTACAGAAAACCACAACTGGTCAGATTGCAGTCATCAGCTGATCATGGGTGCCTAGTCCCAAAAGATCTATCTACAACACAACTTCAGCACTTGAGGTCCAGCAAACATTCCAGTAAAGAGGATGGGAAGTTTATAAGAGCCTGATAACCATGAAGTCTACTATAAAATTGTGTCTCCTCAAAATGACAGAAGCTACACCCATGATACTTCAACAATATGGCTTCCTAAAGACCTGTACAATGATAATACCAATAGCCATGCTGAGGTTAAAGGCAGAAAGCTCATGGGGACTCCACTTAGACAAATAATTACAGGCAACAAATGACTGCTGAGAGAGGAAAAATTAGTATCTCCCAATGACGAGCCTCCTCATTGGTTACCCCATACAAAGCGGTCGGCTTTGAAATGGTATACATGTAACATCAATCTGTCTCAGCAGACTGCATATTTCTATATATGCTTATAAGTGTATGTGTGTGTGTGCAACAATATAATAAATAAAAATAGGCCATTTATTTGAGAGGGCATGGAGCAAGCATGGGAAAAGTTGGAGTGAGGGAAAATAAAAGCCATTAGAGGAAGAAAGCGATAGGAGCGATTGATGAAATTAGATTTTAATTAAATGTAAAATCCAGAATCACAGAAACTTTGCTGTGAGATTTTGGCTCTTAGCAGTATCAGAAGCTACATGAAGTCACACCAACACAATTGCCCAAACATAAGCTGAAAAGTATGATTCCCATAGAGTCAAATGCAAAAGTGGATGGGGAGAAACCCATGAAGCCTCAGTCCTACACAAAGAACTATAGACAACTAAGGAATGCTGAGTGCATAAGAAATAGTCTTTCCCAGGGACGAGTACACCAATGGTTATCTGACACAGAATGACCAGCCCTGAAAACATACATACATTATACAAACTGAGCAGGTTATATTTATGAATATATGCATATATATGCATACACACATATATATACATGTAATAACAGTCAAGAAATGGGACATAAATTTGAAAGAGATCAAGGAGGTGTATATGGGAAGATTATGGAAGGAAAGGTATGTGAAAATATCATAGTTATGTTGTAATATCAAAAATAAGAGAAAAAAGAATTAAAGTGTGGGAAAGGAGCTCATAAGGAAAGTGTGGTAAATCTCAAAAGTGTTATTTGAGGCTCATGGCACACATAGGTTTTTGATTCATGAATTCAACTATAGGCTATATATTGTATAACACATTTGATAACAGAATGATTGTATCTGGCCTCAAGTTGTGACATTTTGTACATTAACACGCAGATGTAAGTATGATTTTACAATTTATGAAATGTATTGTTGCAACACGGAAGATCCCTCTATTACATAACATTTTCTGAGTTTTATGTTGCCAAATTTGTACCCTCTGATGGACAGACTAGTCACAATATCTCCTGTAAAACAGATGTTGGATTAATATAGAGGATGGATGTGTCTGCAATAAATCCTACAGCTATCATCACAAAGGGGGCTTGTGCCCATGGTAGAATCCCCCAATCATGGTTACCATGACCACAACAGTTTTTGACTTTCTACCTGACATTCGGATAAATAAGAAAACTATAGCTAATATTTCTTGAAGAAAGCATTTAAAGTTTGACTCAACATGTTTTCTTTTGAATTTTCTCCTAAAATCTCAGAGAACTGGATTTTCAAGATAACCACAGTTTCACTGTGTTGCTGAAGACCCACTAAAGATGGAGCTGCCGCATCTTTATCCCCTGTTTCCATGAAAACAATTTCAGTGTCTAAATTTCAGTGTCTTTTTACTTCCTGTGTTAAAAGTAGTTCAGTGCATCACCATTTATGCATCTCATTTTATTTTCCCACTTAATAGCTGGGTGAGAAGCTAGCATCATTTAAGTTAACCCAAACATTAGACAATTAAAGAGCCAGCATTAAGCACTAGATGTTCAGTATTACACACCCACTGCTCTGTATTTCAGTTGCTCTATCAATATTCCACGGCTCACACTTAAAAACAGGATCAGTGTTAACTATTCTTTCTTCTTTATCCTTTTAAATTCTTTTTAAGGGGCACTTTTAGATTCATAGGGAAAAATTGAGAGGGAAGAAAACTGTGTATCCCTAACCTTTTTATTCATAAACACTCTATTTTCTTTCTTATAAACACATATAAACTAGGCAGGTTCTGTGTATATATTTAGTAATGTTACATGCATATATGCATGTGACAACAATTAAAGATAAAACCATAGATTTTAAATCGTGTAAATGGGTGTTATATGGAAAGATTTGGAGGAAGGAATGGGAAGGGAAAATGATGTAATTATATTACAATCTCTAAACAAAAAATAATGAAAAAGCATAAGCCAGAAGAATGGCATACTTTTTAAAAGTAATGAGCCTACATTAACACAACACTATTATACAAATTACATAATTTGCATTAGAGTCCACTCTAGAAATTTATAATCTTTGGGTTTTCTCATATGTTTGATGACATGTCTCTACCATTATACTATTTTGCAGAATGTCTCCAATGATAAAATCTCAGGGCACTTTGATTGTGTGTTTTTCCTTCTCTCCCACTCAACATCTAAAAACAACGATTTAAAAAAATAAAATTTCTATTCTTCTAATTTTTCAGATTATCACCTAGTCATAATGAGAGAGCACAGACTTTTCCAAGAGTGTTTTTTCACTGAGTAATGTGTTCTTAATGCCTTTCCATGTTATCTTCAACTTGATAGGACATTTTTAATTGGTACTAAATAATAAGTCTCCTGTAGTTTCCATAGCTTAACCAGAAATCTACTGATGAACTCTTTGTTTCTTTCAAGTTTGGACAATTAATAAAGTTATAGGGTTTGTTTGAATAAAACCTTTCAGTTGTTTGAAATAAATACCAAAGAGAATTCTTGCTATATTTGTGGTTCCATGTTTACTCTTATATTAAGCCATCAAACTTTATTCCAATGTGGCTGTACATTATTTTTATTTTAATCAAATCCTAGCATATCAATTCTTTCTGTTGTGTTTCATGACTTTTGTGTCCTCAACTACAGACATCACAAAGTCCAAAGTCATCTCTATCTTTTCCTCTGTTAGCATTTACAGATTGTGAAGTTTTGCATTTTACTTCCAGCTCCACGCTTCATTATAATGTATTTTTATAACAGCCATAAAATTGAAGTCTAGATTCATTCTGTATATTATGTGTCTAATGAGCCCTCAAGCTTTTCCAGAAAATATCCTTAAACATGGGTTCCTTAGGCCATTTTAGTCTTCGCTACCACGGAAATCCTCAGCTCTGAATACATCTCAGGAGAGTATTTTTAGCATGGGTATCTTGCTTTTATTCTCAATAGGAAGCGAAATGTCTTCAGACTGGTACTTGCTCAGGTATAGACTCTACTTGGTGGAAGAGCTTGTGTGAAGGACTGAGGGGTCAATAACGCTGGAGCTTGATTAACAAGAGAGAAAAGGAAGGTCGCACGGAGAAGTTGTCAGGGAGCTTGTTGAGGTCACAGGAGGAGAGTGTCAGTGCTGTTCCTACTACAGAGAGGACTATGGAAGGCTTTGAAGCAAAGGGAATTAATATCTTACTTTATTTTTAAATGAATGTATAGCTTCTATTTAGGAAATTAATTGGACAGTGATGGCAAGATTTTACAGAGGACATGGCACTTACCACCCAACCTGATGACCTGAGCTAAATCCTTTAAACCTATATGAGGGAATGAGAGAACTGACTCCCATAAATTGTCCTCTGATTGCCACATAGCTACTGTCATACACATGAACTTATAAGAAGTGGGAGAAATAATATAGAAGATTAATTGAACAATTTAATTAAAGTAAAATATCATTAGAATTCATAAAATTTGAATATGCTTTATGAAGGAAATATTTGTATAGTCATGTGTGGGTGCGAAGAATATGGAGAAAAATTGCTACCACAGGTAAGATATATTACCAAAGTAAAATAAAAGAAGATGCCTTGGTTAGATAACATATAGAGTAATTGTTCTGTCCTAGCACGAATAATCCTGGGACTGTTGGAGTTCAGTGGGTTCAAAGAGCTAAGTCTTAAGTGTTTATGTGTGAGAGTCTATAATCTCAAATGAAGATTCAGATGCTGCCTTGTCCTCATCATGGAGGCAGATGCTAGAAATGCAGGGATAAAAATAGCACAGGAAAAAATTGTTGACATAAGCTGAGTCAAGGTGAATCTTTATAAATTATATGAATAAATGAAAACTAAAATTGCTGAGCACCAGGGAACTAATGCTAAGGGAGGGGAGATAAACTAACAAAGGGTGAAGAAAAAGAATCATCAGAGAAAGAAAAAGTATGCTGTAAGAACAGAATGATAACATGTGTCAAACGCTGTAAGAGGCAAGAAATATCCCCATCTTGGGTAAAGATGTCCTTTGAGTAAGGCCATAGGGAGTTAGTTTTCAACCAGGACAAAGGCACTTTGGAGGGAGGGAGCAGCGAGTTGAGAAGCAAACGAAAGGAGAACACAGTTTCTAATCCTTCCAGAAGTAAGGCGGAAATTGAACAGAGGACTGGAGCCAAAAAGCTGGAGGGGATGAAGGGGCCATGATCCTGTTAACTGAAAAAAATTGTGGATGCTGGATCATGAGTGAATAATGAAATATTTCACAGATTAACATGATAAAACAAAAGTTAAAGGGTCATATATACAAGCAAGCAAGTAAATAAAAGAGGATGTGGGAAATCAAGGAAGGACTGTACAACCCAAAGAACTGTGGAAGGACTAGCTTTGTGCAGAAAGAGAGCTGACGAATTTAGGATGAAGAAAAGGATGAGGTCACATTGTATCAGCTGTTTTGCTTATGGATTCATTTTAACAAGTGTATTATCTTAAAAACAATAAAATAAAGTCACTCATTGAGACCAGGGATGTGAGAGACTGTGAATAACACACACACACACACACACACACACACACACACACACACACACACACACACACACACATTCACTATGAAAATCAGTGTTTGAAGAGAGAAAGAAACCATGTGTTCAGCAATCACCCTTCTTTTTCTGCTGTCTTTGAGTAAAATGACTTTAACTAAGCACCCGGCAGAAATGGAGATTGAAATAGATCATGTTTCCAGATCATAAATCTACATTTAAGACCCAGGATGTCCACAATCTCAGTTCTCTCATCCAGATGCAGCATTCGTCTTGAACAGCCATCATGCAAAAGTGTAGCTCTCTCCTGGCTTCCTCAAGAAATATTCTGTAAAACTAATCACTTTTCATTAAAAATCATTAAATTGAATGCATGTGAAGACATCACTTTAGGTTTGTATTAAAAAATTCCCCATTTTCAAAATTATAAAAGAAGTCTGGAGAGATTGCTCAGTGGTTAAGAGAACTTGTTGCTTTTGCAGAGTCCAGTCAGTCCCCAGTATCTACATGGTGACTCACAACTATCTATAACACAAGTTCTAAGGAACATATGGCACACATACGTACCTGTGAGCAGAACACTCATACACATAAATTAAAAAACAAATTTCTTAAAAATAATAAAATGATCCATAATTCCTTAAAGATAATTAAACAACCCATAATTACCTGGACAGTGGTGACGCATGCCTTTAATCCCAGCACTCGGGAGTCAGAGGCAGATGGGTATCTGTGAGTTCAAGGCCAGCCTGGTCTACAAGAGCTAGTTCCACAACAGGCTCCAAAGCTACAGTAAAACCCTGTCTCAGAAAAGAAAGAAAAGAAAGAAAGAAAGAAAGAAAGAAAGAAAGAAAGAAAGAAAGAAAATCCACAATGTTTCAAGAAATATAGTGGTTCTAGAAACAAAAACTGGATTCTTGCCTTACCCTACACCTTGTTTCTGTGAAAGCCCACATTAATGTGATACAAACCCATTCATACTATCTTCTCTGTTTAAACACACATCTGTTAGTGGTTTGATTTTAGTCTTTTTTATTGTTTTTATTGAGCTATATATTTTTCTTTGCTCCCCTCCCTTCCTCCAAGTGCTGTTCTGCTGTCTCCCATGATCCCCATGCTCCCAATCTTACTCAGGAGATTTTGTCTTTTTCTACTTCCCATGTAGATTAGATCCATGTACGTCTCTTTGTTGTCTAGGTTATCTGAGATTGTGAATTGCAGGTTGGTTTTTCTTTGCTTTATGTCAAAAAGCCACTTACGAGTGAGTACATATTATTTTTGTCTTTTTGGGTATGGGTTACCTTACTCAATATGATGTTTTCTAGATACATCCATTGGCCCGCAATGTAAATGCACCACATTTTATTTATCCATTCTTTGGTCGGGGGGGGCACTAGGTTGTTTCCAGGTTCTGGTTATTACAAATAATGCTGCTATGAACATAGTTGAGCACATGTCCTTGTGGTATGATTGGTATGATATATACCCAAAAGCAGTATTGCTGGGTCTTGAGGTAGGTTGTTTTCCTAATTTACTGAGAAATCGCCGTACTGATTTCCAAAGCGATTGTATGAGTTTGCACTCCCACCAGCAATGGAGGAGTGTTCCCTTTATCTCACATTCTTTCCAGCATAAGTTTTCATGAGTGTTTTTGACCTTGGCCATTCTTGCAGGTGTAATATGGAATCTCAGAGTTGTTTTGATTTGCATTACCATGATGGCTAAAGATGTTGAGCATTTCAGCCATTTTAGATTCATCTGTTGAGAGTTCCCTGTTTATGGCTGTGCCCCAGTTTTTATTGGATTATTTGTTCTTTTGATGACCAGTTTCTTGAGTTCTTTGTATATTTTGAAGATCAGGCCTCTGTCTGATATGGGGTTAGTGAAAATTTCTTCCCACTTTATATGCTGTCGTTTTGTCTTGTTGACAGTGTCCTTTGCTTTACAGAAGCTTCTCAGTTTCAGGAGATCCCATTTATTAATTGTTTCTCTCAGTGTCTGTGCTAATAGGGTTATATTTAAGAAGTGGTTTCCTGTGCCATTGTGTTCAAGTGTACTTCCTAGTTTCTCTTCTATGAGGTTGGTTTTATGTTTAGGTCTTTGATCCATTTGGGCTTGAGTTTTGTACATGGTGATAGATATGGATCTGTTTTCATTCTTCTGCATGTTTATATCCAGTTATGCCAGCACCATTTGTTGAATATGCTTTCTTTTTTCCATTTTATAGTTTTTGCTTCTTTGTCAAAAGTCAGGTGTCTGTAGGTATGTGGATTGATATCCGGGTCTTTGATTTGGTTCCATTGGTCCTCCTGTCTGCTTTTATGCCAATAATAAGCTCTGTAGTAGAGTTTGAAGTCAGGAATTGTGATGCCTCCAGTTCCTTTATTGTACAGGATAGTTTTGGCTATCCTGGGATATTTGCTTTTCCAGGTTTGATTTTATTCTTATATCAATGTGGTTAACTATTCATTTGCTCAACAACATTCTTATCAGTTAACCTCCATCTTCTGTCACCAATGAGCAAGCATAGATTATTTCTAATGACACTCAATAGTTTATACCATCATGCTTTATTTGTCATTTTTAGTTTAATTAAAAACAAAGCTACTAATTAAATCAATGCTACATTAAACATTTTTGAACTGGTATCATTACACATCAGTAATACTTACTGGATCAAGAGTACAGATTGAGTACAATTTACCATGTGTTCAAATACTTAAGTTAATCAAGCTATTAATTAAATAGTTTATATTTTCCTAGGTGACAAATATATTTTTATTGAAGCAAAAATAAGCTTAAAACTCAAAGTTCATATATTTCAGTTCTTGGAATATTGTGGACTTGCCGTAGACCTCTTGGGTAAGTGCCATAGCACAGTGGCCATGCGTGCTCATGTGTGGTCACTCCACTTTTGGCATTTATTCTATCTGTATCTCATCAGGATTGTCCTACAAACACTTCAGTTAGCCACTCCTAGTCCTAGTGGTACTGACAGAGCTCAAAATCTGGAGCTGGCATGTCATTGGCTATATCTTAGTCAATTCTATTGTTCTATTACTGTGAATAATAATTGTTCTATTACTGTGAAAATACACTAAAACCAAAGAAACTCTTATAAGTAAAATAATTTATTTGCAGGCTTTCATGCAGTTTCAAAGGGTTAGTTCATTATCACCATAGTGGGAGAATGGTAGCACTAAGGCAGGCATGGCACTGAAGAAGTGGCTGGGACCTACTTTCTGATCTGGCAGGGAATTCTTGGTGCTATGTTATTGAGTGTAGCCATAGGGGAGAGGGTTGGGGAAGCCACAGCCCACAGAACCACATACCTTGTAGAACTAACATCTCTTTACCCTGCAGAAAAGAAGTACAGGCAGGACTGGGGCTTCTGAAGTGAAGAGCAAGGCCTTCAAGGGCCCCTCCAAACAATGTAAGGTCCATACTGATTGCACAGTCAGGTATCCATTTCTGTAAGATGGATCTTTTGAAGTGTAATTGGACAAAAAGGTAACATTATTTATGTTTTGAAAATCACCTAATGCACAAAATTGCTTTTTATATCCAGGGGACAATGTACAAGAAGGTTGCTCCTTTATGCTTCATAAAATATTCTGTTGATTTGCATTTTAAAAATACCTTTCAGAGTTCATTCAGGATTAGTCTGAAATACCTAGAGCTGCATAATTTATTAAGAGAGAGTCTCAAACCTCTTTTACAAGGGCATTTGTCCCCTTCATAAGAGTAGAGCTTTCACGTCCAGAACATCCAGCAGAACATCTCCACACCAGCCCCTTGTGTATTATGCTCCAATAAAGGATCCAGGGAGACATTCACATTCCAACCTATAATATCACTAATTCTTTCTTTGAAAAATGATTATTTTCTTCGTTTAGTCAAACATTTTTATTCTTCCACTTTACATTCCATTAAGTTGTTTCTATTTTTAATGATTCTGTTTTGAAACATTATTATCCATGTTTACTCCTGATTTCTATAATGATCACTGGCTTGTTTCCAATCTTAATTTTTAATTAACTTAAAGTCATGCATTTAAGTCTAAATATAAACTTTAGCTATCTTGACACTGATAGATACACCTTTTTTACATTTTCAATGATTTGTATATAATTTGAAATTTAGTTTTTAATAATTCAGTGATCTGCTGGCTGCCACTGATGAACTTGGAGCTGGGTGTTTTCAACTTTGTTACTGTTTCCATAGTGTTGGTTGTCAGAATTCTAGCTGTGGCAGAATGTTGAGCAGCATCACTGCCTCTTATCCTTTGGATGTCAGTAGCCCTGCATCTCAATTTGTTCCTGATTTTTAGTGACCAAAATGTTTTCAGAAACTGGGTAGGACAAAGTTATGTACAACTAAGTACTACTATCCTAAGGAGAATCTGAAATAGCTATTTGACTTTCTTCCATTGTCATGGGGTTGATTTCATATCCCAGCTATTATGAGTAAGATAGCAGTGAACATGGCTGAGCTGGTAGATGTGGGGTAGAATATCGAGTCCTCTGGGTTTATGCCAAGGACTGGTATATCTGGTTCATATGGTAGATCTACTTTGCCATTTTGAGCATTCTCCACACTGATTCCCAGACTGGTTGCAGGACTGTGAAATACCACAACAGTGAATGAAGGTTTCCCTTTCCTTACAATCTCACCAATACTTGTTGTTGTTATTAGTGTTTATTATTACTAGTGTTATTATTATTATCTTATCCATTCTGATTGGGGAAAGATAAAATCTAGGAGTAGTTTTAATTTACCTTTCCATAATTGAAATACTAAGGATGATGAGGACTCTAAAATATTTCTTAGTTGTTTTTATTTCTTCCTTTTAGAATTATTTGTTCAGAGGTGGCTCAGTTTTAATTGTATCATTTGTTTTCTTGGTTCCTTCCCTTGTTTTTATTTCTTTGTATATTTACCCTCTAGTAGTTGTATAGCTGGAAAATATTTCTTCTGACTTCTTGGACTTGCTAATCACTGGATTGATGGTTTTGCTACACAGAAGCATTTTAGTTTTTTGGGGTTCAGTTGGCTAATTGTTAGCTTTAAATTGTGAATGAATGAAGTCATATTAAGAAATCCATGTCCAGAACCTTTATATTTTAGGGTATTGCCTATGTTTTCTTTAAGATAGTCCAGCATTTCATGCTTTACATGGTTAATTTGATCTATTTTGAGGTTTTTTTTTGCAGTGTCCAGTATGATTCTCTGTATGTGCACATGTAGTTTTCCCATTTCCCAGTTCCATTTTTTGAAGATGCTTTCTTTTCTACCATGTGTATTTCTGATACTTTTTTCAGATATGCGATGGCTGTTGCTATGTTTACTTATTCGTATCATTAATTTGTTTACTTGATCTGCATGTCTGTGCTAATACCATCCTGTTTTTTATTTTGATCCATTTGGAGTTGATTTTTCAACTGTGGCTGACAGTTTTGCTGAGTAAACTAGTCTAGGCTGGCATTCAAAGTCTTAGAATTGGAGTACATTGTTTAAGATTCTTCTGGGGTTCAAGTTTCAACTGAAAAGTCAGCTCTAACCCTGATGAGTCTTCAGTTACCCCCGCCCCTGTATACTTTGCTTTTGTGGTCTAATTCCTCTGCTTTTCTGTCTTCTACTTGATCCGTGCATTCTACAGTAGGGCTTTCCCCTGAGGTTTCTAGTTGTACTACTGTGGTTTTCAATTCTATCGTCATTTCAGCTTGGGTTTTCTTCAGTATTTGTATCTCTTTACTGAATTCAGTTTTCAGATTCTGAATTCTCTGTCATTTCATTCAGCTCTCTATGTGTGTTTTCTTGGACTGCACTCAGCATTTTATTCTTATTTTCTTTAAATTCATTGAGGTAGTTTTCTTTATTCTTCTCTTCTTTAAACTCCTTGCCTTTTTTGATGAAGCTTAGGATTGTTCTTTTAAATTTGGTGTCATCTTGCTCTACTATGTTCATAGCAGCATTATTTGTCATAGCCAGATCTGGAAACAATCTAAATGCCCCCCAACCAAAGAATGGATAGGGAAAATGTGGTACATTTACACAGTGGAGTATTATTCAACTGTAAAAAACAATGACCTCATGGAATTTGCATGCAAATGGATGGAAACAGAGAAAAAAAATCATTCTGAGTGAGGCAACCCAGATGCAAAAAGACAACCATGGTACGTACTCACTCATATGTGGTTATTAGGAGTAAAGTATAGAAGAACCAACCTATAATCCACAGTCCCAGAGAGGTTAGATAACAAGGAAGGCCCAAAGAGGGAATCATGGAATTCTCTGGGAAGGAGAAATAGAAAAGATCTGAGTAAACTCGGGGCAGGGGTTGTGGGGAAGGAGAAATGAAAACTACAGGAAGCAGAATGGGTTGGGTGGGCTGGGTGTGGGAGCTGAGTTGGAGGCAGGATGGAAGGGGAGAATGAAAAAAAGAGCTGTCTTCATGGGGGCATTTCAGGTTAGGGAAAAGCCTGGTGCCAGGGAAACTCCCAGGAACCCTCAAGAATGAGCCCAGCTCCTAGCAATGGTGGAGAGGGTGCCTGAACTGGCTGTCTCCTGTAATCAGATTGGTGACTTCCCTAATTGCCATCAGAGATACTCTATCCAGTAACAGATGAAAGCAGAGGCAGAGATTCACAAACACTATACTGAGCTCCAAGAGTCTTGGGGAAAATAAGGGGAGAGGGATTATACCCCCTACAGAGGAGTCAGGGAGACTTCATGGGACGAACCTAGGCTATTTTTCATCTCCAATTACCAGACTTCTGGGTGGAAAAATAGATTATACATCTTTTCCTTGAAAAAGTCAATAGTGCATGCTTAACATTCCTAGCTTCCTGGTGATCTGTGGGGAGAAGGACTTTTGTGCCTCCATCACTACCCTATAGGTGGAAGAGATTCCTAGAACTCACCTGGCTTATCCAAAGCACATATGCATGACTGAGGCAAGGCCTGGTGTAGGGGCCAGTTCCTACAAAGTCAGCTAGGGTTCCTGGGTAGGGGATCCTCAAGGCCAAAGAAAAGTCAGATGAAAGAAACAGAAGACAGGATAGAATTGGGGGGGTCTGTCTGGTCATGCCGAAGCAGCCAAACAGCCCAGAGTTTATTTCAGATCTTGCTTATATACAAAAGCAGAACAAAGCACAGCACAGACGGCAGGTCAGTATCTAACCACAAGTCCATTCCTGTCCTTGAGTGAGCAGCCTCCTAAACAACACGTGCTTGCTGCTCGAAGCAGCCTTACTTTCTATCTTGATGTTCCTGAGGCTTGTCATCAGCAGTATACTGTCTACTAAATAGAATGAGTTTTTTCCCCCCACAGGCTAAATCAGAAGTCTCTCATAACCCTCCGTCAAGGCTATAGGAAAAAGCATAGCAGGCAAGCTTGAACTCAAATAACCTCTTTAAGTCAGAAATGACTGCAGATGGAAACTGAGTCACACGTGGGCTCCCACAGCCTGGGTACTGGGGATAACACAGGTTTAAAGGTATAGGGGACTCCCCAGGCTGGGGTGAAGCATGGAGGATGGGAATCTGCACTGTTAAGAATGCTTTCCAGTCACGAATTTACTGCTCTAGAATTTATAAGTAGTTCAAATAGAAGACCTTAAAAAGATGTGCTTGTTAGTCCTCCCCCCCCATTTGATACAAACTAGAGTCACCTGGGAAGAGGGAGCCAGTTGAGAAATTGCCTCCAATAGATTGATATGCGAACATATCTTTGGGGGCGCTTTGCTGACTTCTGAATGACATGAAGTGTCTGCCCCATTGTGAGTGGTGCATTCCTGGACATGTGAGCATGGGTTGTATAAGATAGTGGAGCAAGCCAAGAGAAGCAAGTCAGTAAGTAGCATTCCTCCTTGGTCCGTGCTATAATTCCCTCATCCAGGTTCCTACCTTGAACTCTTTCTTTGGCTTCTCTCAATGATGGGCAATTGCCTGTTAGTTAAAAAATAAATCCCTTCCTCCCAAAGTTACTTTTGGTCAGTGTTTTATCACAGCAGCAGAAATAAAGCCAGAATGGAAGGGTACTTGAAATATATCAAGATTAATACATCAGTAATTTTTTAATTATCTGATGTATGAAAAAATTATCTTATAAAAAACATTTTACAACCTTGTATACCACTCAAGATGCAGTAGAAATTTGATAAACATCTTTCAATAACATTTGGACGATTACTGCCATTCATCTGAGTATCTTGGCTTTCTATGAACATTTGTTTACTATAAGAAAAAAAACTTGACTAAATCCCTTGATCAAAGATATATTTGAAACACAAAAGTTTAGTACTCAAAAGTTATTTATTTAAAATAAATTGCACAGATAGAACATGTCAGAACAGCTTTTCTGTGCCTTATCCTCACATTTTCTGTGATCTTTCATCATAATTCTGACACTGTGGTGAGGTTGCTATATTTAAATGCTTCAAAAATTGCAAATAATTGAGATAGAATAATTTGTTCTTATTTCAGTCCATAGACACAATATAGAACTAAAAGAAAATTGCTGTCTTGCATTAAGTAAGAAGAAACAAAGAGACTCTGCTAGGAGACCAGTCTCTGCCTAATGATCTATGGCAGAAGATAGAGTTTTTTCAGTCTTCTGTTCCCAATGGCTCATCAGGTAGTCTTTGAAAGATGAATCTAAACTGCAGTAAACAAACAATAGAGCTTCCTGTCATTTGCGAATGCATTCTTTAGAGAGAATTAAGATGTGCATGTAGCTTTGTTCTTTCTCAACAATAACAGATGCTAGATACAGTTTCTTTTGGTGGGGGTGGTTGGGCTTATTAGTCATCATTTTCAAAACAAGAAACTTCAGTAAGAACATTTAATAACAAGATCTTAAAAATAACTCTGTCCTTATATTTATGAACAACATTAAAGTCACTGCTTCCTCAATGCCCCAGTCATAAGGTGATTGGCTAAAAGGGTAAACGAGTATTACCAGTAGTAATTTTGGTAATTGCTAAATAGTGGCAAAGTATATTAAGTCATGAAGGAGTGTGAGAGAAAGCTCAGACATTGGCTTTCTTTCCTCTTTTAAGCATATCTCTTAAGTCTCACCATGATGACATTTTCTCTATTATGTCACTGTGTATGGTCATGGTTTAAGACTCACAGTATGAGAACCAGAGACCCGGGCTTAGTATCTGTTCTACTCTTTAGCCTGAGTAACCTTCAGAAACCCCCTTAACCATCCATATGATTGAAACATCTAAGAACAAGGTCTTTCAGGAGAGTGACAACAAGGGACAGTGGGATTTCCCTTAGCCCTCAGATGTCCCATAAAGATGTTGATTCATTGGTCAACTTTGAGAAGCTAGTGTGGGGGTTCCTGTCTCCTGAAAACCAGCCTTACTGAAGCCTGAAGGGATACTTGTGGCACTCGCTTGCCATAACCTCTGTTTAGGTCTTTGCAATCCAATTGGAAATAAGCAGGTTTCAAAAGAGAGAGCCTGCCAAAGAAGCAGTTTTGCCTTGCCTTGAACAAGAGCACTGATAGGTCATATTGGGACTACTGAAAAGAGAAGTTTGAGTTAGCATGTGATCACCAAGTCTTTTTCCTGACTCAGTGTGGAATGAATGAGAGAAAACTCCAAATTCTCAACTTCTCCTGGAGAAAGAAAGTCACAATGAGTTGGATTCTATCTTGCCCTATTGGAGAGCTGGTGTTACCTGACGTAGTATAGATCCTTGGAGAACAAAATATTTGGACAGCACGCTGTTCTAGATGGCACATGGCATAGTAGATGGAAGTAGTTTTTAAAAATAATAGAAAATATAACAAAGGAAATGGGCCGGTAGATCACTTGGTGAAGAAAGGCACTTGCTGCCAATCCGGATGACTTAAGTTCAATCTCTAGAACCCACACAGTATTAAGGGGACTGATTCCTTCAAGTTTTCCTCTGACCTCCACATATACATCACAGTGTAGATACAAACACACATGCACAGCTATAATTTTTTTGAAAAGAAGAGCAAATGTAATAAAGAATGAACCAGATGTTAGGAGGCCCAAGTGAATTTAAGTTTACTTGACACATTCAAGAGGCAACTTCATCAAGAAGAAAATGCAAGTGAACTTAATGATAGGTTACCCCAAAGGAACACACACACACATATCAAAGATAGAGAAAGGAAAACCACACTCCTGAGGTGGCAGAGTATATGCTTTTCATAGGAAAAGCAGATACCAGTGGTCTGTTAATAGAGCTACAAAGGCTCATGCTTCCAAATCGAAACACTGTGGAACAAAAGTGGAGAATACTATATAGAAAGTATATCTGTGGTGATTACTCATGTATGAGAAATGTTTTGTGATGTCTATCAACACTGTGCTGGGCCCCCAATAGGTGGCATAACAGACCACATTGGCCTGTTTTACAGAGAATCTCAGCAGCCCTTGTACATACTGACTCTCTGCAGCATTCACAGAGGAGTTTCCCTTAGTGTTTCCTAAACAATACTTAGCAGGGTGTTCTGAAGAGTGTAGTAGGAGTTTCAGTCATTACTAAATACGGTCCACAGAGAGAACCAGCCATCATCTGAACCCTGTGCTTATACTGAAGCTTAGAGCCATAGCTTCTCTCATTCCCATGCTTCAAACCCCAGCTCCCGGCCTGCAGTTATTTGCCCATACTTTAAATCCATGACTACTGCAGTACCAGGAGTAAGACAATGCTATGGGTGGTAGAGCCACCATTGTTCCACAGATGCCTCTTCTCCAGCCCTGCATCACGGATGTTCTGCGGTTGTCTGCAGCACGCTTGCTAGAGGAATGTTTGTAGCAGGAACACCCATAGCTTTGAACCTGAAGCAACAGTTGCTTGGGATAAGTCTGAGTTTAGATCTTGGTTACTAGGAGTAGTCCATGAATACACACACTAGGAACACAGAAGTCACTGTCAACTAGAAACACGCACGCCTCAAATCTTACAGTCACTGGCCCTTTGTGTGTGTCTGTGACTGTACCCTTGGATCCCAAGTCGCTTCATGAGTATTTATCTCACACATCATTGCTAATGAGTTAGTAGAAATTCTTCATACTTTGGTCAGTGGTCACCCCATGGTTGCCACACATTAGACACCAACGCTAATACCATAGGCACACCTTACTAACTCCAGATGCTGGGTGTGTGATGGTGAATGAAGCAGATCTAGTACCACACAAGATTCCTTGGGTCATACCTTTGGGAATAAAAGATATTTGTAGCTGCTTATTTAAGTGAAATAACATTTGCATCAAGGCAAGGGGAAATTTTAAAATGTAAACAACTACATTCCCTCGGGGTTTAATACATCACCAGTGTTGTTAGACATCTAACATAGAAAACACAGACTGAAACTGAACATAAAACTAAAGAAACTGAGATGCTAAGTGATTTGGCATATTGACAGTGAAGGGAATCTTGAAGGGACAACCTTTGAAACCATGGCCAATGTTCCTCGTGTAGTACTAAGTATAACGACAGCTAAACTTTGAAATTGTCTTATATATACTAGTGTAAGATCCCCCTTTTCTTATTATTTTCAGAACGCTCGAGTTTTTACTTCAAAATTCTCCAGTACTTAGTTTTAGACATTTAGTGTCATTTGCATGCAGTCTGTTGAAAATCTGCCTTTCAGATTTTATCATTCTGTTGCAAATTGCTTGCTTTTAGATTATTCATTGCACATTCCTTTTTACTGTTTTATTTTTTAAGACTAAATTTCTTATTTCAGCTATTTTAATAGCTGTTATTTCTTAAAAGTCTATTTTTAAATAAGCTGCATATGATAAAATATTTAAGAATTTTCTAAGTTAAACATTTCTTGCCTTCAAAATATGTCTCTATTGAGGTATACTTTATATATAATAAAAGGCATTGTTTTCTTATGTGTTCATATAACCATAAACAGAATAAAATATAGAAATTTCCATATATTAGTTTTTGCTTGTTGACCTTTCCTGTCTGATCTCTACCATTTTGCTGGCCACAGGCAGCAATTGGTCTTTTTTTGCCACTATAGACCAGAAGAGTTAGTGTGTTTAATTATGAAATAGGGTCTTTCCTGTGTCTGGCTTATTTTTATCAGGAAATGCTTTTGAATTTTAGTGATGCTCTATCTATAATTTTTAGAACTAAATGATTCTGAAAATGATTTTATATATGTCTTTTAAAAATAACTTATTCCAATTGTACAGACTTATGGGTACATTGTGGTTATTTGATGCATATATGCAACAATTATTGGTCAAATCAGAATAATTAGCATCTCTGTATTCTTAAACTTTAAAAAAATTGCCAGCATGTGAGATGGAGTTTACAAATTATAATGTTTGGAATTGTATTTCTCCTGCTCTGTGTGGTCACATTGTCTTTATCCACTCGCTTTTGTTGGGCATTAAAGTTATTTTCCCAGCTATCAGCTATCTTGGAAATGGGTTTTCGTTTTAAAAAAATCACGTTTAGTTAAATACCTAAGCAGAGAATTTTCTACGCTACTTAGTAAGTCTATGGTCAATTTTATATAAAAAAATATCCCCAACATCTTCATATGTGGTTGTCTTGGGTTCCAGTTGCTGTGATGAAGTATTTTGACCAAATACTTTAAGGGAGAAATAGACTTTTCTGTCTCACAGTTCAGGGTGCATCATGGTGGAGAAGACAAGGCAATGGGTCTTGAAGGAGCTGGTTACATGGCGGCGTTCAGAATCAGAAAGAGCAGTGAGTGAATACTGCTGCTCAAATCCCTCTCTGCATGTCTGTAGTCCAGGATGCTGGCCCAGGGGAGTGGTGCTACCCACTGTTGGCAGTATTCTCAACTCAGTTATTATTATCAAGATAATACCTCCCCCCTCCCAGGGAAGCCTAGATGCCAATCTTCCATTTGATTCTACAGCCTGTTAATTTGACAGTTCCTGTTAACCAACACAGTGGTGATAACATTTTATGTCCCTGAAGCAGTACACAATAGGGGAAGCTATTGAAGAAATGAGCACAGGCAGGACTTCCTGAATGCTCTCTGTCAGCTCAGAAATTTAAAGCCAGGAATTGACAAGCAAGAATTCATGAAATAAAAAACCTTCTGCACAGTAAAGGAAACATTTGCTGAATGAAACACCAGACTCACAAATGAAAGAAAAGCCTTTGCTGGCTATACCTCTCATTGAGGATTACCATGTTAAGTACACAGAAACCTTAGAACATTAATACTCCCTAACCCAACCAAGAAATGGGCTAATGAATAGTCAATTCTCAAAAGAGGATGTAAAATAGCCAATAAAATTTTAAAAATTATTAGCATGTATTAGGGTTTTTATTACTCCCAAAGGCAACTTGGAGAGGAAAGAGTTTATTTTACTCAGTTCTATATAAGAGTTCCTCATCAAAAATAGTGAGGGCAGAAACTCAAACAGGGCAGGAACCTGGAGGCAAGAGCTGATAGAGTGGCCATGGAGGAGTGCTGCTTACTGGCTCGCTCTTCATAGTTAGCTAGACCTGCTTTCTTAGAGAACCCAGGACCACCATCCCAGGGATGGCTCCACCCACAATGGACTGGGTGGTCCCATATCCATCATTAGTTAAGAAAATGCCCCCACAGACTTACCTACAGTCCAGTTTTGGTGTAGGAGGTCCTTCTGTCTTTGTGTTGCTTTCATTGGTTAATAAACTCTTTTGGGCCTGTTGCTAGGGCAGAATTTAGGTAGGCAGGGAAAACTAAATGGCATGCTGAGAGAAAGAAGGCAGAGTCAGAGAGAGATGCTATGGAGCTGCCACCAGAGTCAGACGTGCTGAATCTTTGCCGGTAAGCCACTGCCATGTGATGATATACAGATTAATAGAAATGGGTTAAATCAAGATGTGAAAGTTATAAAGTAAGAGACTAGAGCTAATGGACCAAGCACTGATTTAAGTAATACAATTTCTGTGTGGTTATTTTTAGGCTAAGCTAGAAGGTTGGCCAGGACAAACAAACAGGCCCTCTCCTTGCAACACAATTTTATGAAGTCTTTTTTCAATTGAGATTTCCTCTTCTCTGGTGATTCTAGCTTGAGTTAAGTTGACATAAAACTAGCCATCACATAACACTTAGCTATTAGTAAAATCCAAATTTAAACTATACTGAGATTGATTATATTCTTTTCAGAATGGCTATCTTCAAGAATGCAAACAAGAATAAAAAATAACAAATATTATTCAGGATTTAGACAAAAGGCTACCCCAAATACACTGCTGCTGGGAAGGCAAACTGGTTCAGCCACTATGGAAATCAGTATGAACATTAATAAAAAGTTATATTGATATATATTTAAAATTATATATATGCATATATAATTTATATCTATATATTGCACTACCATGCTGTACAACTATATGATTTTGGCTATATATCTTATATTTCTGAAGGATTCTGACTCAACGTACTGCAGAGATGCTGCATATCTATATTTGTTGCTTCATTATTCACAATAGACAATTTATGGAATCAGCTTATAAGTTTATCACCAGGTAAAGAGATATGGAAAGTATGGTACATTTACACAATGGAATTTCATTTAGCTGTAAGGAAAAATTAAATGGTTTCATTTTCTGAAAATACAAACAACTCCAAATAGTCATATTAAGTAAGTCAGATGCAGAAAGATAAATATTACTCTTCTTCTTACTTATGGGTTCCAAAATCTTCATTTATATAGAAAATTGTATATCTATATATGTATTAGTGTGTATGTGTGTATACACATATAACATGAAAGCAAAATAGGAGAGGGAATGAGGCTAATAAAAAGGAAGTAGAAAAGGGGACTAAGGGGACAGAAATGAATGATATTGAGTATGGCACATGATTTGGAAGACATAATCCCTTTGAGATACAATACATGTGCAATGAATATATGCAAATAAAAAGGAAAAGAAATATTAATAAATGAATCACAGTACAGAAATGCTGTGAGACAGAACTCTTTTTCCCCCGTTTTCCACACCTTGATTTTATTTCAGTGTCAAATAGATTTGCACATAAAATGGTAGCATCAGTCTATCTTAGAGTTAATCTATTTCTGAGTTTAAGGGAAGTTGGAGAAAACTGCTCTATATGCATATGAAACTGAATTTGGATAGCATCATTTATGGCTTTCAAACATCACATGAAATATTGGGTATAGATCCGGTTAGAGAGGAGATAAAAGCAGTTTGACCATCCTGATGTGGTTAGTATAAACATTTATATGTGAAACCATTTGGCAGTCTTAGAATTCACCCAACTCTTCACCAACTCACAGAGCTGAATATCTGAGCTTCTGTAAAACCTCACTAGAACTGAAAAACTCCAGATACTGAAAGCAGAGTACTAAGCTTGAGGAAAACTGGCAAATTTAGTGGATAGGAAATGAACGAAGTGCAACTTCAGGTTGTGGCCTAATGAGACCTCTCTCATCCAAACTCACACTCATTTACTAAGTATGACTACATGCCAGAAATAGAGTAGTATGAAGTTAGTTATTTTAACCCCATTAAAATGTGAAGGAAATGATGTTCACAGTTTACAGTCCGGCCAGAGCCACGCAGGCAAATTCGGAGACATTCTTCCAATCACTCATTTTTAAAGGAAGAACTGTTTTGGTGCCTTTTTAAAATCGATTTTTATTGAGCTCTACATTTTTCTCTGCTTCCCTCCCTGCCTCTCCCCTCCCCCCTTTGACCCTCCCCCAAGGTCCCCATGCTCCGAATTTACTCAGGAGATCTCATCTTTTTCTACTTCCCATGTAGATTAGATCTATGTCAGTCTCTCTTAGTGTCCTCATTGTTGTCTAAGTTCTCTGGGATTGTGGTGCCTTTTATAGTAAAAGGATTTACCATTATTTGTATTCATATAGTCAAACCATTTGACTAATATAATTATAAAGTATGCTGAATTCAGCTGCTAGGTTGAATTGCTCAATATGTCAATGGGCAGCTCTTCCACTGCTTTCATGGTGTCCCATAGGCTTGGGTATGCTGTGTCTTTATTTTTGTTGGATTCAAGGAAGACTTTAATTTCTTTCTTTATTTCTTCTTTGATCCAGGGGTGGTTCAGTAGTTGACTGTTCAGTTTCCATGAGTTTGTATGCTTTCTGGGGGTGGTATTGTTGCTAAATTCTAACTTTACTCCATGGTGATCCTATAAGACACAGGCGGTTACTACAATATTTTGTATCACCTAGTATGTGATCAATTTTCGAGAAGGTCCCATGGGATGCTAAGAAAAAGGTATATTCTTTCCTATTTGTGTGGAATGTTCTGTAGATGTCTGTTAAGTCCATTTGATTCATTACCTCTGTTAATCCTCTTATTTCTCTGTTAAGTTTCTGTCTGGTTGACCTGTCCATTGGTAAGAAAGGAGTGTTGAAATCTCCTACTATTAGTGTGCAGGGTTTGATGTGTGATTTGAGTTCTAGTAATGTTTCATTTTATATTAGGGGCCAAAGGCAATCTATAGATTCAATGCAATCCCCATCAAAATCCCAACAAAACTCTTCACAGACCTTGAGAGAACAATAATCAACTTTATATGGAAAAACTAAAAAACTCAGGATAGCCAAAACAATCCTATACAATAAAGGAACTTCTGGAGGCATTACCATCCCTGACTTCAAACTCTATTACAGAGCTACAGTAATGAAAACAGCTTGGTATTGGCATAAAAACAGAGACATTGACCAATGGAATCCAATTGAAGACCTTGATATTAACCCACAAACCTATGATTTTCGAGAAAGGAGCTAAAATTATACAATGGAAGAAAGACAGCATTTTCAACAAATGGTGCTGGGATAACTGCATGTCAACCTGTAGGAGAATGAAAATAGATCAATATCTATCACCATGCACAAAACAAGTCCAAATGGATTAAAGGCCTTAATAGAAATCCAACCATGCTGAACCTGATAGAAGAGAAAGTGGGAAGCAGACTGCAACACATGGGCACAGGAGACCACTTCCTATGTATAACCCCAGTAGCACAGACAATAAGAGCAACAATGAATAAATGGGACCTCCTGAAACTGAGAAGCTTCTGCAAAGCAAAGGACACTGTCATTAAGACAAAAAGACATCCTACTGAATGGGAGAAGATCTTCACCAACCCCACATCAGACAAAGTTCTGATCTCCAAAATATATAAAGAAGTCAAGAAACTAGATATTAAAATTCTAAATAACCCAATTAAAAATGGGGTACTGAACTGAACAGAGAATTCTCAACAGAAGTTCAAATGGCCAAAAGATACTTAAGGTCATGTTCAACTTCCTTAGCGATCAGGGAAATGCAAATCAAAACAACTTTGAGATATCATCTTATACCTGTCAGAATGGCTAAAATCAAAAACACCAATGATAACCTATGCTGGAGAGGATGTGGAGTAAGGGGAACACTCATCCATTGCTGGTGGGAATACAAACTTGTGCAACCTCTTTGGAAATCAGTATGGTGGTTTCTCAGGAAATTGGGAGTCAACCTAGCTCAAGATCTAGCAATACCACTCTTGGAAATATACCCGAGGGATGCCTAGTCATACTACAAAAGCATTTGTTCAACTATTTTCATAGCAGCATTATTTGTAATATCCAGAACCTGGAAACAACCTATATGCCCCTCAATGGAAGAATGGATAAAGAAAGTGTGGAACATATGTGCTGTAATATGAGGGGCCTGCTTGTTGGGGTTTCTGTCCTGCCCAGTTCTCGCAGCCGTTTAGCCCCAAAGAAACTCACACAGAGGTCTCCAGAAGATTATAAACTGATTGGCCCATTAGCTCAGGCTTCTTATTATCTCTTATAACTTATATTAACCCATTATTCTTATCTATGTTAGCCACATGGCTCAGTACCTTTTTCAGCAGGGCAGGTTACATCCCGTTCCTTCTGTGGTCTGGGGCAGAACTGCCGAAAGAGCTTCCTTCTTCCCAGAATACTCCTGTTCTTGTTGCCCCACCTCTACTTCCTGTCTGGTTTCCTGCCTATACTTTCTGCCTGGCTATCAGCCAATCAGCATTTATTTAAAATATAATTGATAGAAATATGGACAATTCTCCTGCACCAATACTCATTAGAGTGGTAAAAAACAATGACATCTTGAATTTTGCATGCAAATGGATGGAAATAGAAAACGCTATCCTGAGTGAGGTAACCCAAACCCAGAAAGATGAATATGGTATGTACTCACTCATTAGTGGACGCTAGCCATAAACTAAGGACATTGAGCCTATAGTTCACAAGCCTAGAGAAGCCAAATAACAAGGTGAACCCAAACAAAAACATATATAGATCATCCTGGAAATTGGAAGCAGACAAGATTGAATAATATTGGCAAAAGTTCCACAAACTATTTTAGCAAAAATAAAACTCCATATTTACATTTTAATCTAAATTATAACTAAAAATTAAAATACAGGCAAACTCATCTTAAAAACTCCATTCTGAAGGTGTATATTAGTCTGATTTTTGTTCATTGTGTTTTAAGTCACGAAGGCTCATCTGAAGGAACCAGGGGCAAAATTCCAAGAATTTTATGATGTAAAATTGCTTGAATTGATCTGGCTTATATCCTTTTTCCTTTTTCCTAGTCAATCAAATTAAGTTACTTTTGACATTTATTTTTTAATGATGACCATGTCTCCACAGTGCTGTAATCCTTTTTTTAATTTTGTACATTAATATTGTCTTTTACTTTACTAAATCAAAAGGTATCTCAGAAAAGATCTAATAATGCATCTCAGCCTAGGAAAGCAAGAACAAATCAGTCCAAAATCATTAAAGGAAGGAAATAATGAAGATCAATGAGAGAAATAAATAAAATAGATATTATAAGGTGAGTATAAGGATCAAAAATCTGACAAACTCCAAGCAAACTATACAAAAGACAGAGAAGACATAGGCAGTTGGAGATGATAAAAGCAAAATTTTAATACTCCTAAAATCTAGCACATTATTAGAGAAATTTTTATAACACATATGGCAATAAACTTGAAAATATTAAAAGGAATCACTAAACTGAGCAAAGATATAAAAGGCCAATATATATTAGTAATAATCAATAATATTGAATCTTTAATAGTTTCTCAACAAAGAAAAACCTAGGATTGGATAGATCCATGACTCTTTTTTCCAGACCTATAATGAAGGACTAATGGCAATAATCCTCAAATTATTGAATATAATAAAAGTAGATGGGGTAGTTCCTGATTCATTCTACAAAGCCAATATTATCCTGATTTTAAAACTTGACAAACAAAATAGACAAAACTACATGTAAATTTCTTTGATGAACTTTGGTACAGAATTCTTCAATTAAACAATTACAAACTAAATTGACAACATATGAAAAACATCATACACCATTGTCAAGTTACTTTCATTTTAGGCATGAAATGACAGTTCAATGCACACAAATCAATAAACATATGGGAAACAATATAATTAAGGAATAAAATGATTTTAACATCTAAAAAGATTCAGAAAAGGGCTTTGGATAAAATTGAACATGTCACTATCATAAAAATCCAGAAGTTATGAGGTATAAAGGATGATGCCTCAATATATATATATACTTAAATATATATATAATGGACTGATGCCAGCAGTATATTGATAGAAGAGAAAATGAAGACTTGGATTTGGGAAGAAGTCTTGGGATTGATTCTCAACTTTGTTAATCAGTATAGCACAGGATTCTCAGGCAAGAGAAGAATGAAATATGAACAGAGGAACCTGAATTATTCTTTTCGTAGATGGTACAGTGGTATTTCTAGAAATCTGTAGGTATTGGAAGGAGGCTGCTTGTTTGTCCCAAATGCCCTGAACCAACATAATCACACAGAAAACTGTATTAATTAAATCACTGCTTGGCCTATTAGATCTAACTTCTTATTGGCTAGCTCTTACATATTAATTTAACCCATTTCTATTCATCTGTGTATCACCACATTGCTGTGGCTTTCCAGCTAAAGTTCTGGCATCTGTCTCTGATAGGGCTACATGGCTTCTCCCTGACTCTACCACCTTTCTCCCAGCATTCAGTTTATTTTTCCCTGCCTAACTCTGTCCCCCTACAGCTTGTTATAGTCCCAAAGCAGTTCTTTATTAACCAATGATATTCACAACATACAGAGAAGAATCCCCCATCACCTCTCCTTTTTTGTTTAAATAAAAAGAAATGTTTTAAATTTAACATAATAAAATTACATATAACAAAACAGGTATCAGGCAAGAAATACAGTGATGTTATTTATATCTACTTTTTTATCATAACTAAGGGAAACTATAATTTTAACTATAAATTCTTCAACTCCATCAAAGACTCCAGAAGGATATGCTATTACCTAAGTAAACAGGAAGTGCATTGTAAGCAACCTCCAAAACTCTAGAAATGAAGAGACAATCTTGCCACCTGGGCAGTCACTGAAAGTTCCTTGTAACATTCGGCATCCATCTTTATCCTATAGGCCCATAGTATCAAGCAGAGCCTTCCATGAAGCAGGAAATTTGAAAGACTATTCCACTTATATTGGCAGTTTGTCAGTCACTTTCTTCTGTGTCCTGCAGAATGTCTAACAGACTCTTTTATGAAGCAGGAACCCTGAAGGATGTCTTACCTTCTTTAGGCAAGTTAAGTTCTCTGCGGCTCCTGCATGTCCAGTTCATCTTGAAGTCCAGGCAAGAGCAGTTTCTTGCTCAAATGACTAACAGACTCCATAAGGCGCCTCTTATATCCCATCATCCTCCTAAAGGAATTGGTGCTGTCATGAGCAGATGTGTCTCATTGCCATGAAAAGTCTTAAGTTAATAATTTAAACATTTTAAATGCCATATTCTGAAGGTCTCTGAAAGATTTGAAGAATACCTATCTAATTGAATATATCTTTATGTATCTAGAAAAACCAAACTAACATGACTACAAGCTTGACTATTATAAATGACTTTCTACTAACCTATATTTCTTAATTATACTTTAAATGAGCTGTACAAACACAATACCTTAATCAAGAGCAGAAATATACATATAACAAAATTGACTTAACTTGTATCAATAGAGCAATATCCATACAAATGCAAATATCTATAGCATATCACCCTTTAAATGTAAAGAAGTATTTATAAACAATATTTGGAAATATGGGTGTAGTTCTCTAGACTTCTTCCTGCTGTTTGGGAGCTCTGTTAATCAGGTCTTTCATGGTGTATCCTGTGTGCTTGGTTCATCTCAGTCAGCAGTTGGGTCAAGTAATTTTGGGGGTGGTGTTTACAGCGACCTTTCAGTGGGTCATGGTCTATCGGACCACCTTAACCTGGAATGAATCCACAGGTTCTCATCTTCTGTGAAAACAAAAGAAGAACCTCTTTTCCAAAGCAACATATCCATAGACTCAATATTTGAAGTGAAGAAACCTTTAAAACATATGCGTTGGTTTAGCTTAGAAGCCCATACAATGAAATCTCTCTCTGTACTTAACTCATTCTCAGTCAAAAAATTCAAAGAAAGCACAATAATATACGTAATACAGACTCTGCGTGCATTCCATCTTTATGTGGCTTATTCTTTTTTACTTCTTTTAATCTATGACTGTCTGTACTCTGTCTCTTTAAAGACTTTACCTTTTTTTAAAAAAGAATTTACTTCTTTTTATAACTCTCTATACTCTTTTCTTTTCTCTCCAAAGCCTATATACATTTATCCAACATTATGACCCATTTAGAGGTCTTTTCCATCTGAATTTGTCTTTATTTCATATCTGTAATTCTTTACTGTCCAGGAGCACTTCTTACAAACCTAAGCTGTGGCATTACTAAGGTATATATGGTAGTTTCCACTTGCTCTGCACAGTCCAGCATGGGAGAAGAGATCTGTTCACTGCCTCTGAGCTGCACACACCATCCCAGTTCCAAGTATGCATCAGGTCTATGTCAAGCCATTAAGCAGTTTGTAACATGCTGCTTACAAACCCCATTTAAATACTCAGTCTCCTGAAAGAGCCAGAGCTCCCACTGTCAGCACAGCCCAAAAAATTGGCATTTCAAAATGGCATGACTTTTTTTTTCTGCTACCACTGAATCAGGAAAACCTCTCTTAAAGGAGCCAGCCATGCCTCTGCTCGCTTCTAGCAAGCAGAGCCCACCCAATAAACTGCTGCTACCAAACCATGCTTAACTCTGTTCTTTTGTGTCTAGGATTCCTTTTTAAGCTTTCTCAGATTTTACATGGATTTAGTTGGCCATGTGGGCACCAATCTGTTGGAAGGAGGCTGCTTATTTGTCCCAGCCACCCCAAACTGAAATAACCACACAGAAAACTGTATTAATTAAATCACTGCTTGGACTATTAGATCTAGCTTCTTATTGGCTAGCTCTTACATATTAATTTAACCCATTTCTATTATTCTGTGCATTGCCACATGTCTGTAGCTTACCAGCTAAAGTTCTGGCATCTGTCTCCAGTGGGGTTACATGGCTTCTCTCTCACTCTGCCTCCTTTCTCCCAGTATTCAGTTTAGTTTTCCCTGCCTAGCTCTGCTCTGCTACAGCTTGTTATAGGCCCAAAGCAGTTCCTTTATTAACCAGTGATATTCAAAACATACAAAGGGGAATCCCACATCATGCAGGGAGTTCCTGCAACCCAAACTCATTAAGGTAATAAAATCAGTAGCTTTTTACAAACGAAATAATTTACTGGGCTGTGGTGGTACATGCCTTTAATCCCAGCACTCAGGAGGCAGATGCAGGCAGATCTCTGTGGGTTCAAGGCCAGCCTGGTCTATAAGAACTAGTTCTAGGACAGGCTCCAAAGCTACAGAGAAATCCTTTCTTGAAATGCAAATCAAAACAACGTTGAGATACCATCTTACACCTGTCAGAATGGCTAAAATCAAAAACACCAACGATTGCCTATGCTGGAGAGGATGTGGAGTAAGGGGAACTCTCATCCATTGCTGGTGGGAATGCAAACTTGTGAAACCTCTTTGGAAATCAGTGTGGTGGTTTCTCAGGAAATTGGGAATCAACATACCTCAGGATCCAGCAATACCACTCTTGGGAATATACCCAAGAGAAGTCCAATCACACTACAAATCATTTGTGCAACTATGTTCATAGCAGCATTATTTGTAATATCCAGAACATGGAAACAACCTAGGTGCCCCTCAATGGAAGAATAGATCAAGAAAGTGTGGAATATATACACATTAGAATACTACTCAGCGGTAAAAAAAAAAAAAAACAATGACATTTTGAATTTTGCATGCAAATGGATGGAAATAGAAAACGCTATCCTGAGTGAGGTAACCCAAACCCAGAAAGATGATTATGGTATGTACTCACTCATTAGTGGACCCTAGCCATAAACAAAGGACACTAAGCTTATAGCTCACAAGCACAGAGAAGCCAAATAGCAAGGTGAACCCAAAGAAAGCATATACACATCCTCCTGGAAATTGGAAGCAAACAAGATCACCATGCAAAAGTTGGAAGCACGGGGGCGGGGATAGAGGTGAGAGTAAGGGGGTGGGGAAAGGGGAGGGGGGAAGGAGAAGGGAGAAGGGAAGGACTAGGGAGAGCTTGGAGGAGTGGGAGTGTTGAGATGGAGGAAAGGTGCATATTGGAGAAGGGAATTAGATATCTACATTCAGGGAGTCATTTTAGGACTGGCAAGATACTTGGCTCTGGTGGGGATCCCAAGTGTCCATGGGGATGTCCCCAGCTAGGTACTTGGGCAGCAGAGGAGAGGGTACCGGAACTAACCTTTTCCCATAGTCACATTGGTGAATATCTTGATCATCACCATAGAAATTTTGTCCGATGGATGGAGATAGAGACAGAGACCCACATTCACATCAGAGCAATGGACTGAGCTCCCAAGGTCCAATCGAAGAGCAGAAGGTGGGAGAAGATAAGCAAGGAAGTTAGGACCGTGAGGGGCTGGTCCACTCACTAAGACAGTGTGCCTGAACTAATGGGAGCTCACCACATCCAGCTGGACTGGGACTGAATGAGCATAGGATCAAACCGGACTCTCTGAATGTGGCTGCCAATGGAGGCAGACTGAGAAGCCATCAACAATGACACTAGGACCTATCTCTTCTGCATGTATTATCTTTTTAGAACCTAGTCTATTTGGATGCACACCTTCCTAGGCCAGGATGGAGGGGGGAGGGCCTTGGACTTTCCACAGGGCAGGGCACCCCATGCCCTCTTTTAGGGAAGCAGGGGGAGGGAGGAGGGGTGGGAGGAGCGAGAGGGGACTGGGAGAAGGGGAGGAAATGTAAATTTTTTTGAATGGAAAAAATCAAAGAATATGGATTATAAAAAGAAATCCTTTCTCAATAAACAAAACAAATGAACAAAAAATAATTAGTTGCTGAAGAAAATAAATCAAGAAAGCAATTCCATCTATGATACCATCAAAATAAATAAGTCAGTAAATAATATACCTAGAAATAAATTTAACCAAGGAAAGAGATTTATAACAGAAATTATAAAACACTGAGTGAAAATTAGCTGAAAACACTAAATGATGCCAAACTCACTCATGCATATGGCCTTAAGGACAAATAAGTTTTAAAAAAATCATCACTATTCTCCCCCCACACACAAAATTACCAATTGAACATAACCCTCATCATAAGCCCAATCGTATTTTTCACAGATTTGGAAAAAAAATTGTAAAATGTATGTGGAAGCACTAAAGGTCTCAATTAGTCAATGCAACCCTGAGCATGTAGAACAATGCTAGTGATCACAACCTTGAGGTCCAATTACTACACAGCTGTACTATCTAAAGCCACATGATGTTGGCAGAAAAACATCACTGTAGCAGAATGACGGGGGCTCAGAACAAATCTATTCAATTATAACCATTTTATTTCTACCAAAGTCTCTCAAAAATATTCTGAAGAAAAGATATCCTCTTCAATCAAGTGCTGGCAAAATAATATCTACATGCAGAAATTGGTGTTTGAATTATATTCTTGTACAGCACACCAACTAGACCAAAAACCATAATGTATGACCATAATGTATTTTTAAACTTCTAGAAGAAATCTTAGGGAAAATCCTTCAAGATATTGACTTAGATAAGATTTTTTGAGGTGTAGGACGCTAAGAAACAAAGGCAAAAGCTGATTGGTAGGATTATAAAAAATTATAAACTTTCTGCTCAGCAAAGGAAACAATTCACAGAGAGAAGAGATGGCCTATATAATGGGGCAAAACCTTTGCCAGGTATTCATTTCATACTTATGAAAGCATAAAACCCTTAATGACAACTACTGTAAGATAAATAGTAGTTAATCCAATTAATAATGGGCAAATGATCTGGAAAGACTCTTCTCAGAAGAACAAAGTCCAGATAGTCTGTGAATTTACTATGATTAACCACCAATGAAAATTGAAACTACACTAGATTTCATCTTACACTCATCTAAATAAGTGTTTTTTTTCCAATAAGGCAAAACATAAGGGAAATAGGTAGGTTATCTTCAGACCTTCCCTTTCCCTACTTTCCTCCAATTATGATCCCCAAGGCATATCTCCAGCTGTGCAGTAACCACCTCCATGGCCTGCCCTCCCTCTCTGCTCCTACCTCTAGTAGATCCCACAGATCTTCTCCTATAGTCTCCCTCAGTACCCCATCCTTTTGTCTTAGTTGCCCCCTGCAACTGGCCAGGGAATCAGGAGATCTTCATTTCTTCACTCTCCCTCCTCCAAACTCAGTCTCTAGGTCTCATCCCTAAATGTGCAGCAGGCCACTATTTGTGGCCTCTCCTCCCTCTATGCTCCTGTTCCCAGACTGCAGTACACCCTGCTTTCCTCCCACCATGCCCCATCCTGCCTTCTAGCCTAACCCATGCCTTAAGTGTCAGCTCCGAATACCAAGAAACACATTCTTACTGGAACCTTTGGTGGCCACATTCCCTACCAAGCAACCAAGAGAATTCATACTCTCATGAGAACCAGGAAGGGAACAAAAACAGAAGAACGGAATACCTACCCACCAAAGACAAAAACCAGATATTCACACCTAGAGTTACAATCAGCTTAAACCTAGATACTTATGTACCAGCATTAAAACACAATAACAACATGACAATATTTCTCCCATCAAATGCAGCAACCTTAATATAGTAGGCCCTGACAAATGCAAAATAGCTGAAGTACCAGACAAGGACTTCAAAATATCCTTAATGAATATGTTAGATGTCTTCAAAGAAGAAATGAATAAATCCATTAAAGAAATGTATGAAAATACAAACAGACATTGGAATGAAATAAAGAAAATAGATCAAGAAAATCAAAAGAAGGGGGAAACACATGCCACCACAGCAAAATATTGGGAATTGAGAAACACTGCTCATTGATAACTCTCAACATGTCTCATTTCCCTAATAAAAAGACAGCCTAACAGAATGGATTCAAAACAAGGATCCACTCTTCTGAAACATCAAACAAAAACATCTTGACATCAAGGATAGATACCACCTCATGGTAAAAAAATGAAAAAGATATTCGAAGCAAACTAAGAAGTGGACTAGTGTAGCCATTTTAGGATCTAACAAAATAGCCTTCAAACCTGGGCTTCTCAAATGTTTAGTTTTATTCTCATCTTTAGTTTAGTAAAATTTCTCATGAGACACCTGATGGCCTAAGTGTCTTAAAAAATATCTTCAAAAGCCACTGCATCATTGTGAGAGTTTTGTGAATATGAACCTA
The DNA here is from genome assembly GCA_004026605.1 of Ondatra zibethicus. Lineage (NCBI taxonomy): Eukaryota > Metazoa > Chordata > Mammalia > Rodentia > Cricetidae > Ondatra > Ondatra zibethicus. Next base: position 86,532 of record PVIU01005141.1, read on the forward strand.
AAACCAAAACAACTGGAGTTTTTAAGCCAAAATATAATGTGATGGTTTAAGAAGTCATTACAAGAGTCTTTCATAATTGTTAAGGTTTAGGAAACTAAATTCTGTTATCAAATAAAAATGCAATGCAGAAAATGCTATTATTATAGCTTTCCAGAGTATTGACTAACATATTTTTACCTACCAATGAAATTGGCTTTATATATTAGTGAGTTATGATTAATAAAATGAGGACAATGAAATCTAGTGTGAAGCTGACAGGAGCAGATTACACAGGAGATGTAATTAAGTTCTTCAAATCAGGGGTCTGATGACAACTTAATCACCAAATAATTATGTAGTAAATTACATGTATGTATGTGTGTAATCTGTAACAATGGGAAACCTTTCTACTTGATAATTAACTTTTAAAAAATAAACTTTTAGTAAGATTAAACTAACAGAACATTACCTAACAGAAACATTTGAAAAATTTGAAATTGAGTACTCTGTGTTAGAAGAACAATGATGGGTTTAAAAATCAGAAATACTGTGCCATTTTTATGAGTTTGGAGTTCCATCATGTCACTTTAGTGACCAACTTGATTTTGATTTGCATGCATAAGGTTATTTTCACAACAGTTCTCTAGCCAAAGATTCATTTGGTCATTTTCTTCCAATTTTATTCTCTCTTGCTTCCTCACTTGTTTCTTCTTTCCCTCTCTGTCTGATTTTGAACGTGATATGATTTAAGTTAGATGGGGTTTGAACAATTGTGTGTCTCTGTCTAGCCTCAAGTTTGTAATCCTCTTTCTTATCCTTCTGAATGTTTGGATTATGGATGTGACCACCACTGTGGACTTGTACTTTAGAAAATTCCCAACAGTAGATGTAACCAAGTCTATTGGTAAGAGCAGTGGTTTTGGTGATGCACATATTGGCCAGGGTCTTTGCTCAAATTCCCTTTGATTTCCTTTGGATATCTCCATTCAAATATCCACTTGTTTATTTTCTTTGAGTTATTGTTAATTTTCTGTGGTGGGAATTCAGCTTGGGGCCTTCCATATCCCAGCTGAGTCTTCATTCCAAATCCATTTACTTTAACTCTGTTCCTAGTTGGTCATATGTTTCTGGGTAAATTTCCATGCTGAGCCAGTAAACTTTACAAAGAACTTATGCTTCCTACCATCCCTAGATTCTCTCCCCACCCTAAGATGCTTTGAAGTCTCTTCTTCCACATGTTGTCAGGTTCTTTGCAGTAGACCACACTGTTCCCCAAACTTGTTCTTCTATCCTTGATGTACTTCACTATCTTAATGATGCCAAAGAATGTTGAAGCTCCTGGTGGCTTATCGCATTTAAGAAGACTTCCTGACTTTCTTTCTACAGACAGGGTAAGGAAGAAGCACAGATTACTTGCCTGTGCTGCATTAAATGAGAATGAACACAGTAAGCTCATTGATTTGAATATTTGGCCCCAAATGATTCATTGATTCATTGTGAATCAATGGCGCAAAATTGATTCACAGTCTCTAGAAAAGAATGCCGCTTTCTTGGCAGCTAAATTTCAGTTCCATACAATCTATCTTAAGCTTTGACTTCCATATGTATAATTTTCTGTTGTATAGTACCAACTTTGAGAATTAGTTACAGCAGTAATATCAAGCTCATAACATACCAGTATCTCTGTTCCTGTCAGTTGACAAAAATTTTATCCCATTACCTTCTGTATTTTCTTAATTACTAACTTCGGTTGTAATTTTAGCCCCTTTTTGAGGCTGTTAAAACTTAACTGAGTATTTAACTGCTCAAATTACTCTCCTTACACCTCTCTCTTTTTAGCATGATTCTTAATCCAAAGGCCTGCTCCTCATGACTTGATAACTTGGGCTTTGAGGACTTACCTGCTGTGAATGTCTTTTCTGACACTGATATAAGTTTTTCTCATTTAGCCAGATTGAATGAATTTCTTCCCTCTAAACATTTTAAACACTAGTCAGCCATCTTTTCATGGCTTTTGTTATCTATCGTTTTTATTCTTATTCACAGGGTCTTATTCACAGGGTTTCTGCCAGTGGTCACCCCTGACATGTTCATGGATGGCTAAGATCCTGTACTTGTTTCTTCCCATATTATTTTCCAGACAGACTTTGTATTATGCTTTTTACTGCCAAGGTTTCATTTACCAGTTGTAAGAGGACAGCATCTAATCTAATATTTTTTGTTACTGAATTAGAGACATATTCACTTGCGAGGAATGCCTGTGTGTTCTCTATATACCATCATTTTAGCCTGGAGAACTCCTCTCAGTGACCTGAAGAACAGACAGGGAAATATCATTAATATATCTCTTATACTGATCCCTCACTTAGTTTAGCACATTTTACTGATACTAGTCAAATTTTCCCTTTTCCCATAATTTTTCTAATATATAAAAATAATTTCATTATTCATTGACATTTTTGTTTAGAAGTAAGTACACACTCCAAACCCCAGAAGTTGTGGAGCAAATACACAATTGTGATCTGATGTCTTATTTATGCTACAGAATGATACCCTGACTAAATTTTGAATATACTGGTTTATTTATTTAAAATTTCCCCACCTCCAAGTAAGTTTTCCCTCTGAACTGGAATGGAATTCCTAATATTAAACTTGATTGTATCTTACCTTTGTTTAAATATTGTTTTTATACCAATATTTGGGGAAAGTTATGCATATCTTAAAACTACATCTGAGTGTGTTGTTTCTCTGACCAATTTTCCAGTTCCTCTCATTCTTTTATATTAGATACCCAGTGTTCCAAACACATTAAGCTGTTCTTTGCTCACTAGATGCACTCAATTCATTCTTGACTTCATATCTACTCAAGTGTTATGATTTTCTTTCTGTCTTATTTTCTGCCCAAGTTTAACAATACCTTAAGCTTAAACTATCTTTTTATCTGATTCCTTCTACAACTAGTGAGGGCCAAGTTCCAAATATGTGCTACTATATAACCCTGACTGCATTGGTTTAAAATAATCTATTTTAAAATTATTTCTGACTAATTTTCAAATTCTTTATGAACAGATATTCACCTCTTAAGGATACAACTGTGTTTCTTAACACAATGCATATTGTTTGGCTTGTGGGAAATACTACATAGACATAGAGTGAGAAATGATCACTATGATTTGATTTGAACAGAAGACCGTATAATGGTTTTGTAAGAAAAAACACTTTAAAGATGATTTAGGAAATAAGGAGGAGTCTGTAGGATTTGATTGTGAAAGGAAATGGGTTAGTTTTGGTCAGGGAGATAAGAGTATAATGCCCTTGTCCTTGTGAGGAAGGTATCTACCTTCCTTAGTTGGCCAGGGCACAAGTGATAAGGCCCCCTTGTCAGAAACATGGACACTTTGGTACAGTGAGGTTTGGGAGAGTAAGGAGAGATGTGCATTGTGAATACTGGTATCATACAAAGAGCAGGTGTTGTCTTACTCAGGAGGTTAGATAAAGCTTCCCCGAGGAAGTAATTAAATAAAAATTTAAAGTAATTCTTTTTCAAAAACACGAATGATATCAGAAACTGTAAACTGTAAAGTGAATAATGCATTAAATAGAACATTGAAGTGTCCCCTTTGTAGCCTGGTGGACATGTGAAATATTCAAGCACATTTATGTATTTAAAAGTTTGACACTGTCTGAAAATTTTGTTTATTACGAATTGATGTGTTTTCTTGATTTTATTAAGCAGCCATATTGAATTTTTGCTTGGTCACTGGAGAAATAGAAATATTTCATCACAAACTCTGATCTGGTGATGGTATAAAATTATGAAAGCATGGAGTAGATGAAGAGATGGAACTCCCTGCAGGCCTGGCATCATTTGTAGAGACTTAGTCTTTGTTCTTGCTCCTGCATTCGCCAGAAGTGTGATCAAAGTCATTCAGATGTCTCAGGCCACCTAGCTTGAAGCAGCAGTGTCCCTGGAAAACTGATTTGACAAGTCTATGGGGACTTCAAACCATCAGATAATTACTGTGAATCAAACAAACATCCCTGACAATAAACATTAGGATTCATGCACCTAATTAGTTTGAAAATTTACTGTAATTATTTCGTCCAGTGAAGAAAATGAAATGCTAATGATGCTATTTGAATGTTATTTGCTGTAGTTTGGACGCATGATGAGATTACCTATGTCTACATATGTTTGGTATTGATCTCGTCAGGTAGACACAGTTGTTCAACTAGAACAGTGTTCATTGCACAAAAAGAAAACCAGAGAGCTGTGCATTTGATTGTATCTCATCAGCCAAGGCCCAAGACATTTTTTTTATTATTTGTTAAGATTACTTGAATTATTCTTAGCTTTTAAAGATATTTTGCCACTAAATAGTAATATTTCTTTGAAAACTAGGCAATACTTTTATTGAAACAGCTATTTATCTGTTGGTTTATGGAGAATTGAAAAATTTTGTGTATTTTTTAATTTCCTGCTTGATTAATAATGCTGGTTTTATTTTCACAGTAGTACAATGTATTTTCCTGAATGTGCTTTTTAGCTGACATAATTCTATGTTTAATGATATTCAGAATGGTATTTTAATATATCCATAAGTTTTTGGTAGATAAATTAAATGAATTACTATATCTATGGGTATGTTTTCTGATAAGATACTAATTCTTAGTAGATAACTATACTCTTAGTTGTTTTTATGAGCACAATACTTATTGTTTCGGTATAATCACCACAGTGTCCAGGACATCTACTGAACTTGTTCATTGTATAGAGTTCATAGCCTCATGTATATAGATATCTTCCTGACTCCAGCCTGTAGTAACAACTACCAGTGCTGCTACTACACTGTTACTACTCAAGAAGAGAAAGTGCATCTTCTCTTCTTGGAGATGATCTTTTATAAGACCCTATACATAAGTGAGATTCTATCACTTGCATTTTGATGCCTGGCTTATTTTACTTAGTATAATGTCTTACAAATTCGCCATTTTTTTTTCAAATGACATATTCAAAAATATTATGCTTTGTATGTGTCCTACACTTTATTTATCTGTACATCCAATGATAAAACTTAGATTGATTCCACTTGGTTATTTAGCAATAATGGCACTGTAAACAAGGACATGTGGACATAGCTTCAACATGTTGATCTCATGTTCCTTTAAATGCATGGCTGCAGTGTGATTATGACATGGTTGGAAGGTATATAACTTAGTGGGTATAGCCATTATAAAAATAGGACAGAGTAAAATATTAAACATAAAGTGTTTACATTTATCTATAGAGAGTTTAAAATTTTTGGTGCATTTATTTTATTTTATGTGTATGTGTCTGATTATAGGTCTGTGCACCACATGTGTGTTTGAGCCCACTTCAGAAGAGTGTATCAGATTCTCTGCAACTGAAGTTACAGTCAGTGGTGAGCCTAAATATGAGAGCTGTGAACAGAACGTAGGTCCTCTGCAAGAGCCACAAGTGCTTTTAATCACTGAGCTGTCTCCCTAGTCCATCTATAGAAGGTTTTGCAGAAGTTTGTTTCAAGTCTTGTGATGGTTAGTTTTTGTTGATTTGATACAAGCTAGTGTCACTTGGGAAGAAAGAACTTCAATGAAGAAACTGCCTCCATCAGATTTGTCTGTGGAGATATTGTCTTGATTAGTGATTGATGTGGCAGAGATCAACCCATTGTGGGTAGTGCCACCCAAAGGCATGTTGTAGACAGAAGACTTTTCTCCATCCCACCCACCACACCTGCCCCTGTGCTACTGGAGTAGTTTCTCTCCACCCATAGGTCCCGTTTGCTAGTTCCCGCACTTGCTTATGAAATAATCACTGTGAGGCTTATTATCGGTTATAATTGTTTGGCCAATGTCTTAGACTTCTTACTTGCTAGCTCTATTAAATTAGCCCATTTCTATTAATCTGTGTATTGCCACGAGACTGTGGCTTACCGTTGTAGGATGTTACTCCTTGGGTCGCTGGCATCTCGTGGACTCCGCCTACTCTCTCTCTGGATCTTTGTTTGAACTTCCCATGTAGTTTTACTCTGCTGAGCCAATGGCCAAAAAAGCTTTATGCATCAACCAATAAAAGCTAGGCTTGTGTCATTAGCCATAATGGTCTAGCCAAGCCCCTAGGTCGAGCAACCAATGGAGGTGGGGCGACACAAAACAATAAGCCATGTTCCTCTAAGATTTCTGATTCAGTTCCTGCCTCTGGGTTCCTGCCCTGACATCTTCCCATGACAGACTATAAACTGTAAGCCAAAGTAAAGTTGCCTTTGTAATGGTGTTTATCACAGTAGCAGAAACCAAAGCAAACCAAGTTCATCTCTTTGTTGTTGTTAATGATGTTTCCACCCACTTATTCCTAGAAATTTCTAGGACATTTCAAGAACTATTCTTTGAGATTGTAAGCGTATCTAAACTAAGTGTTCACTGACCGAAGATAAAAACAAATAAATTGCTCTGTGCACATAGTAGAATACTATATTTAGAAGAAATTGAGTGATAAGAGATACTACAAAAAGTCAAGTCAATATTCAAACACAAGGTTCACTAAAAATCAAAAACAAGGTTCATAGCTATTTGGAATGCATTATTTTATAAGCTCAGCAAAAAGGGAAGAGAATATTTAAAGTTTAAAGTATTTTAAATGTTGTGGCTGAATGAACTAACAAAAGAAAATATCAAATGGAAGAAGCCAAGGAGTTTGCTTGTGTATGCTGGCTATTATATAAACCAGGTGATAACACACAAGGGAGCTTGGTTATAGCTAATGTTTTTCTTGTTTATTGATAATTATCATCTAATAGGAGGTAACTATTATCTCATTTTTGTGCTATTTTCATTTTCTTTTCTTTTTTTCATATTCTTTTATTTTTTTATTCAAAAAATTTACATTTCCTCCCCTTCTCCCAGTACCCCCTGTCCCCCTTCACCCCTCCCCCCTCCTCCTGCTTCATTAAAAGAGGGCATAGTACCCTGCCCTGTGGGAAGTCCAAGGCCCTCCCCACTCCATCCCAACCTAGGAAGGTGTGCATCCAAATAGACTAGGTTCCCAAAAAGATAATACATGCAGAAGTGTCACTGTTGATGGCTTCTCAATCTGCCCCCATTGGAAGCCACTTTCAGAGAGTCCGGTTTGATCATATGCTCGTTGAGTCCCAGTCCAGCTGGATTTGGTGAACTCTCATTAGATCAGGAACACTGTCTCAGTGGGTGGACCATCCCCTCACGGTCCTAACTTCCTTGCTTATCTTCTCCCACCTTCTGCTCTTCGATTGGACCTTGGGAGCTCAGTCCATTGCTCTGATGTGAATGTGGGTCTCTGTTTGTATCTCCATCCGTCGGACGAAATTTCTATGGTGATGATCAAGATATTCATCAATGTGACCACGGGACAAGGCTAGTTCCGGCACCCTTTCCTCTGCTGCCCAAGTACCTAGCTAGGGACATCCTCGTGGATACTTGGGATCCCCTCTAGAGCCAAGTATCTTGCCAATCTTAAAATGACTCCCTTAATGTAGATATCTTATTCCCTTCTCCAATATGCACCTTTCCTCCATCTCAACATCCCACTCCACCAAGCTCTCCCCAGTCCTTCCCTTCTCCTTCCCCCTCTCCCCTTACCCCATCCCCCCTACTCCCACCTCTATCCCCGCCCCCGTGCTTCCAACTTTTACCTGGCAATCTTGTTTGCTTCCAATTTCCAGGAGGATCTATATATGTTTTTCTTTGGGTTCACCTTGTTATTTGGCTTCTCTGGGCTTGTGAGCTATAAGCTTAGTGTCCTTTGTTTATGGCTAGGGTCCACTAATGAGTAAGTACATAACATAATCATCTTTCTGGGTTTGGGTTACCTCACTCAGGATAGCGTTTTCTATTTCCATCCATTTGCATGCAAAATTCAAGATGTCATTGTTTTTTTACCGCTGAGTAGTATTCTAATGTGTATATATTCCACACTTTCTTGGTCCATTCTTCCATTGAGGGGCACCTAGGTTGTTTCCAGGTTCTCGTTATTACAAACAATGCTGCTATGAACATAGTTGCACAAATGATTTGTAGTGTGATTGGACTTCTCTTGGGTATATTCCCAAGAGTGGTATTGCTGGATCCTGAGGTAGGTTGATTCCCAATTTCCTGAGAAACCACCACACTGATTTCCAAAGAGGTTTAGTTTGCATTCCCACCAGCAATGGATGAGAGTTCCCCTTACTCCACATCCTCTCCAGCATAGGTAATCGTTGGCGTTTTGATTTTAGCCATTCTGACAGGTTTAAGATGGTATCTCAAAGTTGTTTTGATTTGCATTTCCCTGATGGCTACGGAAGTTGAACATGACCTTAAGTATCTTTTGGCCATTTGAACTTCTGTTGAGAATTCTCTGTTCAGAATATTACCCCATATTTTAATTGGGGTATTTAGAATTTTAATGTCCAGTTTCTTGAGTTCTTTGTATATTTTGGAGATCAGACCTTTGTTTGATGTGGGGTTAGTAAACATCTTCTCATATTCAGTAGGATGCCTTTTTGTCTTAATGACTGTGTCTTTTGCTTTGCAGAAGCTTCTCAGTTTCAGGAGGTCCCATATTTTCATTTTCTTAATGAGGATGACATAGAGCATGTTTTAGATACTTATTTATGTTTGGTGTCCAGCTCTTTTGCTCATTAAAAAAATCAGATTATTAATGTCTTGCTACTGAATTGTATTTGACATATATCGGTTATCAATTTCTTATCAGATATTTATTTTACAAATATTTTCTGACATCACAATCATAACCACTTGTAAGTAGCTTGTTAAAGAAGGGATATTATAAAAGTGATTAAACCATATAATATTTTAGCTCTCATCTTGTGCTTGGGGTCATTTGATAAAACCAGCTGCCATATCATGAGAATACACAAAAAGTGTTATGGGAAGAAATGTATGAGAATGAGCTGAGGCTTCCTTCAATAATCAATAACTTGCCAATGTGTGAGTTGTCTACTTTGAAATGAGATCATGCACTCCAGTCAGGCTTTCAGCTCACCACAGTCCTGACCCCAGATTGACTGGAATATCATGAAAGAACATCCAGAGCCCATCCTGGAAGGTACCTCTTAATATTTGACGTACAAAATGGAGGGAGTGTTTTAATTGACATTATGATTCAAAGACTAAAGCACATGTGTATTTATAAATATTTGCATTAAACCCTTCGGAAGCTATGAATTGGTAGCTCAGAGTGTCTTTAATTAAGAAGTAGGACCCTTTCTCCAAGTTGAAACTGAAACTAAAAGAGACTGCATAATATATTTAACATTTATAAGGTTTTACTTTTACCTTCACCCCCTAGAAGAAGGATAAATCAATTATCTTCCACAAAGTGTCACTAGGAATATCAACCACACTGCAGGGAAAGCTCCATACTCAGAGTAGTTGGCCAAAACAAATCAGATTTTTTTGTTATTGTGTGTGTTTGCTTTTTTTGGTTGTTGTTGTTTTTGTTTTTGTTTGCTTATTTGAGGCAAGGTTTCCCTCTGTAACCTTGGTCCACTGGCCTGGAATGTGTTATGTAGTCCAGGTTGGTCTTAACTCATAGAGATCAACCTGTCTCTGCTGCAACTCCCGCCCCTACCCCCCCCCGCCACCCTGGGTGATGGGATCAAAGGGTGTGCCACCACGCTTGGCTCTGCTTTCTTTCTTTCTTTCTTTCTTTCTTTCTTTCTTTCTTTCTTTCTTTCTTTCTCTCTTTATGTCTGTCTGTCTGTCTTTCTTTCTTTTTTTGAGAGAAAACATGATTTGAGAGAAAACATATGAATTGGGGGAAGATCTGGGAGAAGCAGGGGGAAGGGAAAGAAAATCATCAAAATAGATCAAACACAATGCTCAAAATAAATTTTAAAATATTTTAAAAATGTAACTGTTACCTAATAACTTGAATTTCAATAAATTCTTATGTGACCTAAGAAATTTAAAGACGGAGACATAGCCAACCTGAACTTAAACAGACAGATTGAACCTAGAATAAAAAGATGAACTTGTGGGTCCTCAATATCATTTAGTCAGAAGGCAAACCAGAAAATCTCAGCCTCTAAGCCAGGATGCTTTCTTACAAAGAACTGGAAAGCCAGAAGCATCATGGAAAATCTTTACCTGGCCTGAAATTGTCACGAAGAAAGCAGTCAGGTCTTCCCTGTGGAATTTAAGAACTGAGAAACAGTGACTCTTTCATGCCTCCTGTTGGCTGTCATTGTTGACAGTATGGCTATCCTTTGTATAAATTTTATGTAGAGATATGACTACAGTGGTGAGATAAGAATGACCCCCCCCCCACATAGGCTCACATATTTGAATACTTAGTCATCAGGGAGTAGCACTACTTGAAAAGGAAGTTGTGGCTTTGTTGGAAGAAGTGTATCACAGCAGGTAGACATTGAAGTTCCAAAAGTCCAAGTCAGACCCAGTGTCTTTTTCTTCCCACTCCCCGTGACACTGAATGTAAAACTCTCAGCTCCATCTCCAGCACAGTGTCTAACTACATGCCACTATGTTCCCTACCATAATGACAATGGACTAAACCTCTGAAGCTGTAAGCAAGCCCCAGTTAAATGATGTTTTAAAAATAAGATACTGTGTTCATGGTGTCTCTTCACAACAATAGAATACTGACTAAGACAATGGAAGACAGATAACTTTTCTATTTCGTGGGTATTTGTATTCAATGCTCAGAACTGCATACAAGATATCTGTTTGTCACATCAGATGGATTTAAATACAAGATTTACCATGTTAATGCTATCAAGGAATAAGGCATCGAGGGCCCTGAGCAGGAATAAGCATGCTGTACTTATAGGGGAAGTGGGACTCTCTGTAGGACAGGTTGCAAAAATGAGGCAGTCCACCTGTGTTTGTCCTCAGAATGCCTAGAGCTCTGCTGGTCCTGGCTTGTGGAATCAGCTCTTTCACAGGAATATGGCAGCCCCCATAGGTAGGAGGACATTGATAAGATAACCGATAGTTCTAATTTGAGATGTCTACTCTAAGTAGATCTTTTGTTGTTATTGTTCAACAATAAATCTCAAGAGCCTAGAGGAGCTCCTAGGACACATTTGAAGAATGGTTTTTATTTTGCTCTTGTTGAAGGAATAAATATTGCTAACTTATGTATTTGGTTCATTTTTATAAATTATTTTGGAATAGTTGTATTTTGTTAGTCTTTCTTCATTTTTCCTATAAATTTTAGCTATCACAGTAGACCTTGACAGTAGCTATATAATTTTAAAGTCCTTTCACCTTTGGTAGAGATAAGCAGCTGTCTTAAGGCCACAACTACTTGCTAACATACTGATCGTTTTTTTTTTTTTGTTTTGTTTTTTTTAAAGTTTAGCTAGCTACCACTCTGTATATTTAAACCCTACCATTCTCTGAATTTCTGGAACTTTCTTTCTTAAAATATGTTCCTCTACTATGTAGTGCTGGCCCACAGGGACTTTCTGAAAGATGTGCTAGCCATGTGTCCACCTGATCTCTGCTAACATTATTAATCCAGTGGATCAGCTATATTTGCTTTTGAATATCAAAGACAATTTTGAGCTAATATCTAGCATTTAGAAACTGACTATTGTCAAGGTTTTTTTTCAATCATGCAAGGACTAAAGTTCTGCTTACAAGCTGGCTAGTTCTTCTTGTGCTAATTATAGCCTCAGACAACACTACCAACACACCTTGTAGAAAATAACAGAGATTTCTTCCCTGAAACCACAAGTGTGGAAGCATATGGTCTCTTTTCTACTTTAGCAACCTTAGAAAATACATTGTTTATTCATAATAATGTCTTTATCTTTTATGCCACTAACATTATTGCTTTGCCTTATGCCAATAGGCCAATGTCAAATATTTTATATTTTGTTATACTGGAAGCAGATTTCATGCTATATGTTTTAGGTTAAACAACTGGCTGGCACTGCACACAAGTCTCAGAACCTCAGCAGTTCAAAGAATCAATAATCCTTTCCTAATCATCCATGACTCTTTTGCAGGGTATGAGGAGTGGGCAGTATCCTCAGTCAGGGGCCCAGGTTGTTTGAAAAGCCTCTCACCTAGCATCCTAAGAAGAGAAGAGACAAGAGGCATTTTAGACCTTAGGAACTCAGCTGGGAAACAGGAGATAATTGTCATTCATAGACCAGTCATTTGAACTATTCACATGGCTTAACCAAGGTAGAGGGACTGTAGGCAACATGCATAAAATATTTGCTAACTACTCAAGAGCCATAATAAGACACCTTCTGCAGACTACAATATGAGTATGTAGATAACATAAACTTTTAAGTCCTCCCAACTCCATTTTTCATAAATCAATGCTTAAACAATTAACTATGCTTTATCAGAGAGATTCTTTACAGAGAGTTTATTTAAAATACTGTGGTGAGCATGTGATCTATCTAATTTTGGTTATGTATTTTATTTGGGTCCAATGAAATGCCCTCCCATCCCCACTCAGCAGGTTTCCCTTCTGCAAACTTTTGCCATCCCTTAGGATTTATCCTTTTCACTGCATTGTTCTTTGTTTTGTTGTTGCTAATTTTCCTAATGTACATTGTTCAGCTGGGAGATAAAGCAGGTTAAGATCAAATGAAAGAAAGAGTCTTCTTCCCCTATAGGTTTGAAAAGCTCTAATATTGGATTTTTATGAAATCCAGGACCAGAAACGCCTCTCCTAGAGTTCTGTTTATATTTTATTTAAAGTTTGGGCAAAGAATAAGACTGATCACCATTGTCCTAACCATGTCTAAGAAAACAGTTCTTATTTCTATTTCCTGGTGTTAAGTTGATTTCAGAAAGCCCTGCATTTTCTCATTTAAAGTACTATACTTTGTATATCTTTACAATATGAAAAAAATCATTTTTTATTTCCCTCACTATTCTCCCTAATTATATTAAACTCACACTTCTGATGGCAATAGAATTTTTATTTTCTATTCAGTTTAAAAGCATGTGACATATTCTGGAATAAAGAAAATAATTTCCAGATTATGTGTTTGTGTGTAACTGAAGTACAGCCTTCATGCAAAACAAGACAAACCCTTTCCTTCTGTGTGAATGAAAAGAATTGCGTTCATTTTAAGTGGATTTTATTAGTAATACCATTATACTTAGCCAGCAGCTTTTAAGCACAGAAACATTTAAATAATGCTTTTCGTAGGTTGTGTAAAAAATTGCCCATGCCCAATTTATTAAAGGGATGGTTGTGCTCATTCTTTGCAGAATGGTTGAGGAGCAACCAGCTGCACCCTCTCAGGCTCACCCTCTTCTTTAAACTCCCTGCAGCTGCCCTCCTCTGGGTGCTGCTATGATCAACAAGTACCCTTCCCTCCAAACTGACACTCTATCTTGGGATGCCAACTAGATGTTGTTTTGCATCTCTTTACTGTATCTGAGGAGCACATTTTCGCGAAGAATGCTTACTGATCTTGGTAGATACTTTTCAGTGTGATTTGGCTATGTTTGCTGCCTCAAGTTACTGAGCTCTGTGTCTTCTTTCCAAGAACTTGCTGAGTTTGATCTCCTCATCACGGGGTGCAGACATGCAGCATGGCACTTTTCATATGGGACACATCCAGGAACTGTGGTCAACTGACCAAAAAATGACTATCTTAGCTCTGTGTTCTTTTACGTCCACATCCCTCACTCCTTCAATTTGGGCAGTTTCACCTAGAAGAGCCTTTTGTTGGAGGGTAGGGTGACTATCCTAATCATTTCTATACCACTAACAATATGATATAACATGATAAAGCCTAGTAAACTGCAATGTGAATGTCCAGTTCATAAAGAATATAACTTTTTGATCTGGGTGGTGGTGGCACATGCCATTAATCCCAGCACCCAGGAAGCAGGAGCAAGTGGATCTCTGTGAGTTCAAGGCCAGCCTGGTATACAAGATAGTTCCAAGGCAGGCACTAATGCTACAAAGAAACCCCGTCTCAAAAAAAAAAAAAAAAAGAAAAGAAAAAAGAAAACCAAAAATCAAAAAACCAAACCAAACCAAAACAAAACAAAAAAGAGAAAAAAATCAGTATAACTTTTTGATTACATTTCAGGAGGCTATGAAGTTCAACATTAAGTAGCCAGAATCTGGTAAGGAGCTTTTTGTCATGCCATCCCATAATGGAAAGTGGAAGAATAGACAGTATAAATAGAGGGAAAAAAAAACAAACAAGCAGAGAAACAAACAAACCACAAAGGGACAAACTTACTTTCTGAAAGGAGCTGATACTCTTGATAATTAACATATCTGATAAAGACATCAATCTATCCAGGAGGGTTGAACCTCTTGACTTGACCAGTTCTTTTTATATTTTCAATTTTTTTATAACTTTATAAATAATACCAATCAAAACTTCCACTTCGTCCCCTCCTCCCACTTCCCTCCACTCCCCCACACATCCTTCCCCCCTCTAGTCCTGAGGGAGGGCAAGGTACCATGCCCTGTGGGAAGTCCAAGGCCCTCCCCCCTACATCCAGGCTTAGGAAGGTATGCATCCAAATAGAATAGGATCCCAAAAAGCACCCCTTTATGATAAAGGTCTTGGAGAGATTAGGGATACAAGGATCATATCTAAATATAATAAAAGCAATATACAACAAGCCAACAGCTAACATCAAATTAAATGGTGAGAAACTCAAAGCGATTCCACTACAATCAGGAACAAGACAAGGCTGTCCACTCTCTCCATATAACTTCAACATAGTACTTCAAGTTCTAGCAATAGCCATAAGACAAAATAAGGAGATCAAGGGGATTCGAATTGGAAGGGAAGAAGTCAAACTTTCATTATTTGCAGATGATATGATAGTGTACATAAGTGACCACAAAAACTCTACCAGAGAACTCCTACAGCTGATAAATACCTTCAGTGATGTGGCAGGATACAAGCTCAACTCAAAATAATCAGTAGCCCTCCTATACACAAGGATAAAGAAGCTGAGAGAAATCGGAGAAACATCACCTTTCATGATAGCCACAAATAGCATAAAGTATTTTGGGGTAACACTAGCCAAGGAAGTGAAAGATCTATTTGACAAAAACTTTAAGTCTTTGAAGAAAGAAATTGAAAAGGATATCAGGAAATGGAAAGATCACCTATGCTCTTGGATTGGTAGGATCAATATAGTAAAAATGGCAATCCTACCAAAGACAATCTATAGATTCAATGCAATCCCTATCAAAATCCCAACAAAATTCTTCACAGACCTTGAGAGAACAATAATCAACCTTATACAGAAAAACAAAAACCCAGGATAACCAAAACAATCATATACAATAAAGGAACTTCTGGAGGCATTACCATCCCTGACATCAAACTCTATTACAGAGCCACAGTAATGAAAACAGGTTGGTACTGGCATAAAAACAGAGACATTGACCAATGGAATCAAATCAAAGACCTGGATATTAATCCACAAACCTATGAGTACCTGATTTTTGACAAAGAAGCTAAAATTATACAATGGAAGAAAAAAGCATCTTTAACAAATGGTGCTGGCATAACTGGATGCCAACTTACAGAAGAATGAAAATAGATCCATATCTATCACCATGCACAAAACTCAAGTCCAAATAGATTAAAGACCTCAATATAAATCTGACCAGACTGAACCTGAATAGAAGAGAAAGTGGGAAGTGACCTAACTAGTTCTTACTGGACCTAATTCCCAACACTTGCAGTGGAGATTCAGTGTTGATATGTGTATTTTTGTTGACTCTGCTTGTTTGATGTATGAACCTTTCTAAGCACATGTGTACTTTCTCATTACATCTCCCAACTGGCTAATAGCTCCTGTTTGTAAGTATGTTCTGTGAGGGACATGTGATAGACTGAAAAAGCAAATGCACAGCAACTTCTAATACAGTAGTTAGTCTCTCAACATGTTCTTGTCTCATATTTTTTCTCATGTACTAGGTTATGCAGTGAATTAATATACTTTTCACATTTTAAAAACTAGAACCCTAATTATAGAGGTTCTTTTAACTCAACATTAGTGAAATTTTACACTATTTTAAAGGCAAATTTGGTTTGCTAACAGGACAATATAACATAATTTGCTATGGCTATTCAGTAAGTGGTGTTGTGTTATCTTAATGGCTTTCAATATAGTCAGATGTTTCTTATAGCTTAAACTGTGGAAGACTGCTCCTACTTTGAATTCAAGCTCACTTTCTTAGAGATCACCTCATGTTTGCTCCTGGTGCACCCTTTTGCCCAAGAATAGGAATAGAAGAGAACAAAGGAAAGGTGGAAAGAGGCCTTCAGTCTGTTTCACTGGAGAAAGGCAATAACATAAAAAATAAGGGAAAGCACTGTGGGAAAACAGCATCAACAGGAGTCAGCAGAGCTTCATCAAACTGACTAGAATAAATTTGCTTATTGAGAGGTATCAGTGGGAACAATTTCAGGTGATATATGTTAGGTAGGGCATTCGTGTGTTCTTCAGCCTTGGCCAAGCTACACCAAAGGTCAGGCTAGTCTTCAATGCAATAAAGTCAATTCTCAGATACCGTTTATGTGTTATGCTATGTTATATGGGAAATCTGCTGACCAAGCTTAATTAGAAAATAGTCAAAAGTACAATCTAGGGCCACTGACCTGGCTTCATGAGGAGTATACTTACCTGTATACCTGAATTTAATCCTAGAACCCATTAAAAGGTGGAAGAAAAGAACCAATTCCATGAAACTGTCTTGTGACCTCAGCACGTGTGCCATAGGAAGTATGTACCCTCTCTACACATGTTAAATGTTGTAATGAGGCTGCTTATTGGTTCCTAGCTGTTCAGCCCCGAAATAATCACACAGAAAACATATTATTTAAATCACTGCTTGATCCACTAGCTATAGCTTCTTATTTGCTAACTCTACATCTTAATTTAACCCACCTCCATTAACTTGTGTATTGCCACGTGGCAGTGGCTTACTGGCAAAGTTTCGGCATGTCTGTCTCTGGTGGTGGTTCCATTACTTCTCCTTGACTCTGCCTTCTCTCTGCCAGCATTCAATTTAGTTTTCCCCACCTATTTATCCTATCAGTCCAAACCAGTTTCTTTATTAACCAATGGTATTCACAGCATATAGAGGGGAGTCCCGCATCTGTTAAATATATGCAATAATACTACATTAAGATAAATAAAATAAAATCTTATTAGCACAGTGACTCTGAAGTCTCTTAAAACAACAAATAAAAATCACAATCTAAATTAAAGTTTTTATTTTGTTTGTGTAGTCAGGGTTTTTAATTGTATTTACAAAAATACATATGTATGTACTTCTTGAATTTTTGCTTTTATTCCTAGTTAGCAGCTCATTCTCAAGAATTTTGATGGGCCTTAGGATGGATACAGATGGCTATTAAAAACTTTAGTAGGAGATCCTGACTCACTAAGCCACCTGGACATCCGTTGTTCAGGGAACGTGCAGGAAAATGGCATGTGGGGAGGATATCTGTGTTCTGCTTTAATCTTTTGTTCAATATTTCAAGATAATTACAATGAGTGTAACATGTGCAGAAGGTCTGGAATAGCCACATTGGTTTATGCAGCTCTGATATTTTCAAAGGCAAGGGCTTTTGCTTTCATTTACATGTAGATACCAGGTCCCCTTAGGTCTTCTTATATTTTAATTCTTACTTCTAATGCATTGTATTTTGATCCATTTAAAGATCATGCAGTGAATAAATTCTTCAGAGATAACAGCAGAAAAGTTAGACTGAAGAGTCCTTCGGTATAGACTGGAATTGCCCAAGGTGTTCATTAAATTCACAAAGTTCATTTCCTTACTCTGTGTTCTAAATTCTGCTCCTGTCTCAAGCCTCACCAAATTAACTGGGAAGTGTTGCAGGCTGCTCTGTCCACACTAGTCTCTTACAAAGGAAAACTTGGTAGACTTTTTTTAATTAAAAAAGAGTTTTCACACAATAAATTCTTATCATTCTTATCCCCTGCCCAAACTCCTCCCAGATCCTCCCAAACTCTCTACATACTTAACTTCATGATCTTTCCGTCCTTTTTTTTAAAAAAAAATAAAAATAAAACAACAACAAAATTCACATATACAGAAAACAAAACAAAAGAAAACATAGAAACACAAATTTAGAAACCAAAATATGCAAGTAAAAGATTAATAAAACAAAACAAAAAAGTATCCCAAACCAGAAATACCATTGGGTTTCTTTCAGAAGGGAGATAAACATATTCTCCCACCCCTAACCAAGAAGTTTTCTGCAACTGACAGTCTCATTTAAAAAAAAAAGTGTGTGTGTGTGTGTGTGTGTGTGTGTGTGTGCACGCGTGTGCACTGGTAGAGGCTAGAAGAAAGTATCAGATGCCTTATAGGCCATTGTAAGCTGTCCGCTCATGGATGTTCAGAACCAAATTGCAGTTGTGAGCTCTCTTAACCGCTGAGCCTTCCTTCCAGTCACATTCTTTGCTGCACTCTACAAAAAACACTACTGTGTCAGCCTCACTTGTTGATGTTACTCTTGAGATAAGCAGGCAGCTTTGCACAGAAGGCTCCCATGATGTATGTGATGGCATCATTTAAGAATGTGTCTGTCCTGGGAAGGATTTAAGAAGTATAACTTCTTCCTTTCCATTTCCAGGGTCCTTGTCATGAACAAACCATCACACTTCCAGGGTTGTCTTATTGGACACAGTAGATTAACCCTAAGTCTAATATTTAGAAAGGATTAAAAATCAGGCAATACTATAGATCAAGCAAATGAACAAAACCTGTTGAAAGCTTTTGTTTTAATGAACATTGTTCATTTTAGCTTAGACTGTGGCTATTTATTATCCAAAGCAACAAACCAGAAGTGCACTGAATGCCTACTTGTCTCTCTGCTATACAGACAGGCACAATAAACATGGGCATTATTATGGTCATGATTGATCTCAATCTTGAACATCTTTAATAGTTTCACATTTGCTTGAATAGAAATCTGAATTTTTTTACAGTAGTTCACACATTTTATGTTGTTTTTTTCTTTTTCTTTTTTCTTTCTTTTATCTTTTTTTTTTTTTTGCAACAGGTTTCACTCTGAAGCCCAGACACTTCTGCTTCCTGAATGCTGGAATTACAGGTGTGAGACAGCACATCTGGCCAAATTCACACTTTTCTATATAACTTTTGTTTTCTTTTGAAACTGCCTATTGAACCATGATATCCCTTTTCTTCTTGGTGGTTTGAAGCATCTCAGGTCATTTCTATTCTAATAGCATTTATAATTTTTTTCTGCCTGAAAATCTTGAATTCCTATTGCTAATTCATTCCAAGGCAGTCTCTGACTTTCTTCTGATATGTCTGAATAACATGTTTTCAGACATACCTCAACCAAACTGTCCATATTTGAAGCCCTGCTGTTCTTAATGCTCTGTCTTTAGTTCCTTCATAGTTCTGGCTGAAGTCAGTCCATCATGGTGTGTTTACAATGTCTCCTACTGAGGGCTGTAGCAAAGCTGGGAGTTGCTTATGAACTGTTGCCATCTCAGCATCTCAGAGTCACCTGCTGTACTCAGCTCATGTGCTTCCAATGAAAGACTGAATACATAGATAAAGACAAGATTTAAAAAAAGGTGAAAGAAGAAAACTGAGGGCTGGGCAGGGAGGTGTTGCTTTTTCATGATTTGGTGCAAAAGAGAAAAGGCAGGGGAGGCCAACAGTCCCATGAGTCAGATGTGTTGTCTATCTCATATTATCTCCAACATTTTAAAAAGGAGAGAGAGAGAGATAAAGACAGAAACAGAGACAGAGGGAGACAGAGGCAGAGAGAGCATAATGATTTTAAGACTTCATTTTATACTAAATAAAAGCTGAAAAAGTTAGGTACACTTCAAATATAAGCAGCCATAAGCATGTGGGACTGGATTTATGATTTTCCAACAACAAAATGAGAACCCCTGGGATAATGTTCATGGTTGTTAGTTGTTTGAATTTGTGATTTTGAAATAAATTCCATTCTAATAAAATGATGAACTAGAAGGAGCTGTGTTAGATGTGTTTGTAGGTTAAAAGTATGTTTGCTTCTAAATGTAGATTTTTATTTTTTATTTTGTCACTGTATGTATAATCCTATAATTAATTAGGGCTAAATGAAGTAATGGTGTGGAACAATGCTGTATTCTGTCAATTATGTTTTAAATAAATGCTGATTGGCCAGTAGCCAGGCAGGAAGTATAGGTGGGACAACCAGACAGGAAGTAGAGGTGGGTCAATGAGAACAGGAGAATTCTGGGAAGGAGGAAGCCCATTCCTCCACAGACCTGTCAAGACATCAAAGAAGGGAGATGTGACTGCAGGACCCTCACCCCTTATTCTCAAAGAAGCAAGAAGAAATTTCCTAGCAGAATGTTTTCCCAGGAAGATTGTGGCCTTCCCCTCTCCCACCTAGGAGAGTCTGAGCACAAGGTCACTTAGCTCAGCCCAGCCAGCCACCTGGTACAGGCTGATAAAGATGGCCTAACTCAGAAACAATGGCCTTTCTCTAAAAACAAAAAAAGCTAACTTAACAGAATGAGAGGGAGCAAAAGTCCTTGCACCCATGCCAAAGCAGCTTTAAAGAGTCTCTTTGCAGTTATGCCTTTAAAAGCTTACCCCACAGAGGAGATACAACTCCTTTCTCTACATCGATGCAATGGGGTCATTTGGAGACAGAGGTTCCTAACACATTTGTATTATGTTGATTAAACCTTGCTCATTACAGTCTGGGCCTCTCTGGTGGTCTCTCTCTGGGAGCCGTAATCTGGGCACAACAGTGACCTGCCCTGCTGAAAAAGGTACCGAGCCATATGGCTAACATATACTAGAATAATGGGCTATTTTAAGTTATAAGAGTTAATAAGAAGCCTGAGCTAATGGGCCAATCAGTTTTATAACTTATGTAGACTTTCTGTGTGATTCTTTGGGACCTAATGACTGTGGGAACTGGGCAGGACAGAAACCCCAACAAGCAGGCCCACATGTTACAAAGTAATGTACAATTAAATTGAATTCCTATCTTATTAGCATTTTTTGTTGTTGTGATAAAGAACCATGACCAAAAGTAACTTGGGGAGGAAAGGGTTTATTTCATCTTACAGCTTTTAGTTCATTGTGAAGGGAAGTCAGGGCAGGAACTAAAGGTGGGAACTTAGGGGCAGGAAATGAGACAGAGACCATGGAGGAAATGCTGCTTTCTGTCTTGTTCCGAGTGATTTTCTCCGTTAGTTTTCTTATACCGTCTGGGACTACCTGTCAAGGGGTTGAACCATTCACAATGGGCTTGGAAGCACTTCCAAAAGATTATGCCCAAGTGATGCTGGTCTCTTAATCATTGCTAATTTCTCAGCTCTGGCTAATCAGCAGCGATTCTATCAGCAAAGCATATATTTCACTTTTGTGTTTCTGGTTTTTTGTTAATCACAGCCAATTCTTCAGCTCCAGCTGACCTAGACTATAGTCTTAATTCAAAATATCACTCAAATGATCCTAGCACATTAAACTTCACAAGCCACACTTCCATCACCTGCATTGCTCTTCACATTATCTTCCAAGCTTCCACAGAAGTTTATTAAGCCTAAACATGCAGCAGCTTTTCTAGACCAAAGTTGTGAACTTCTACAAATCTCTGCAAAACATGGTCAGGATCGTTACACCAACACTCCATGATCATGATACCAATTTCTGCCTTAGTTAGGGTTTCTATTACTGTGGTAAAACACCATGAACAAAAGCAACTTGGTGTTCATCTTAGAACTTGTAGTTCATTACTCAGAATAGTCAGAATGGGAACCATGACAATGGGCTGAGATGTCATGCACCAATTATCAATCAAGAAAATGCCTCACAATTCAGTCTTGTGGGAACATTTTCTGATTGTGGTTTCCTTTTACCAAACTACTCCAGCATATGTCAAGCTGACATACAAGTATCCAGCAGAATATCTTTGATAAGAAAGTAAAACTTGTGAAATTTATGTTTACCAACTTGAGGACATTTTAACTTCATTTATCTCCATAGAACAGTAAAATAATAAGTAAAAGAAAGTAAAAAAAGAAACATCAAAAAAATAGTGACTATATTTGAAATGTTTGTTTCAGATCTTACTTTGTCTCTGTTATCTCAGTGTGTATAATTATGACATACTACACAAGATATTCTTAAAATATTTGGATTCACAAAGCTGTTCTGTAATTTTAGTAGCTGTATATAAATTTTTACATCAATTTATGAAAGAATCATGTGTTTGTTGCTTTTCTACATTAGTTTCTTTTAAAATAGATAATAGAAATAAATTCCAAGATATGAGCTATGTGTAAGCTGGCAGTGAAAATGCTCAGGTCTCAGAGACGTGACTGTGTATACATTGATTGATTTCTGCTTCATTGTCTTAAAAAAAATGGGTAGGGGGAACTGGAGAGATGGGTTAGTGGTTAAGAATACTACCTGCTCTTCCAGAGATCCTGAGTTTCACTCCCAGCACCCACATGGTGGCTCACAACCATCTGTAATGAGATCTGGTGGCCTTTTGAGGAAGAGACCTGGTCAGTTGTCCTCATCAACTTAGACCATGAAACCCAATAGAGACAACTTTTACAGAAACGCCATATATGGGCTGCCTTGCATGTATTAGCATTGCCAGGACATAAATTTTATTTCAGTTCATTCTCATTGACCTACAGCTCTCCCTCGTTACATTCAGAAATTAAGGAAATATAATTTTTTATAGTTTAATCTCTTGAAAATTTCATGTATTGGGTAACTTGAAAATAAAAACTTGCCAAGAAAGTATGATTAAAATAAAAAGTAAAATCCAGAAACAATGGATTCTTGCAGGCTATGTACTTCTAAAATCCTATAATATTCACAGACATATTTCTTACTGGTCTTTAAAAATGTGAGAAGCTTCTACAACCAGTTTCTCTGATAGCAAAGGCATGTTTTATAGCTGAGAAATACTTTGCTTTCATATAGCACTCTAAATATTAGCAAGGAGAGCTTGGGAAATCTATTGCTCAATTTGACTAGATACTTTTCTTTATCCTTGGGGAAAATTAACTGATATAAAAAATGGCAGATCCAGTTTCCTCTCTTAGAAATGATCTCAGCTTGTTATAGGTAAGTACTTCTAAAAGCCAATGACTTACTGAGGACCCAATACAGGTTCATTATCAATATATAGTCAAGAATGCAAAAAAAATGATGAACAAACCAGTTCATGATAAGCAGATCTGTGCCTCATGTGGAAGCAAGGGAGCAGGTAGAAGGTAAGTCATGACCAATCAGAAAGATTCTCAGTAGAATGGCTCCAATGTTGGTAGCACTGAGAGACCAGAAAGCATGACACATAGAGACACAAGACAACCTCTCTTCAGAAAAAAAGGACTGCCTAAAGAAATAGAAATTGGAGATAATCAACAAATGACTGTGGATGGTGGAGGAAAGATTCTCTGTAGAGTGGATGTCTTTCTTTCAGTTACAGAGGCACACTGCCTTGCAATTAGGTTACAGCAGAGGGAGAGAGGGGAAGATGATGTTGATATAGGAAGAAAGTATGAAGTTTTTAAAAATTATTAAGCACACCCCCATCTGTAAAAAGTAAAAATATACACAAAAAGGTAAATAAAAACAATTTCAGAGAAAAGACAGATAGTTGCAAGAAAAGGGGAATGTAAGCCAGAAGACTAGGAAAGCCTAGCTCAGTCTGGATCAGACGCAAAACTGTTTGTTCTGTACTGAATTGCACCTATATGTAAGCTGTGCATGGGGCTTTACCACACCGAATCAGAGGCTTTTCTTTAGAAGTGATGCTCTCAGTCTATTTCATTGCACTGTCCTGTCATATGTTCACCTCAGTCACCTATTTTATTATCTACTTGTCACATGTGTGTAGTTGAACCTGTGAGCAGAGAAAGGGCTACTATATAATCTCATAAAAGAAGATACAGCATGCTTCCAGTTTTTTAATGCGCCACTAACACACTTTGTTCTGTGTAGTCCTGTTGAAATCATGACAATCACTGTGAGGAATGCATAGTTTTTGTCATGCAAGCTTTTGAAATACATGATTCTGGTGTTTGAAAAAAACCTTCAGTTAAAGTCACTGTCAGGCATTGTGAAAGTTATCTAGACCTGGTGGACCTCAGAGACTACAGCAGTTGAAATACAGTTATAATCCTCAGTCATAATCTCCCTCTCTGATGTGATCTGGGTCATCTTCACTGTCCAGAGATAGTGATTACTCTTCTTGTCTCACTCCTTTCATCCTTTCCTTTTAATGTTTAGCTTCTCCCCTAAGGTGACCATCACCATTACTAAATTTACTCAGCTCACTCTACTTCTCATTGTAACTAAAGGCAGCACTCCTGGTTACCACAATGCTATGCTTTGCAACAGGGAAAGCATCCTCTGCACAAAGAATGCTTTTTATTCATGGTCTGCTGTTATCTCAGCTGTTTATTCATCAATTGTCTCATAAATATCATTGCATTTAATGAACCATTTTTTGGTGAAAGTGCTTTCTAAGAGGATGAACATACATAAGTGTAGATGTACATATGCATGCTGTGCTTATTTCCACTTTTCTCTGCACACAGATTCTCTAGAGAGAAAGGGGATTGGTAAGAGGCCATGGAACAGGTGCTCTATCTTACTTAGCTTTTACACTCTTCTACAAGGTAGGTATTACACTTTAAAGATCATTTTTAATCAAAGAACTCCAGGTTGAAACAGGTTAATGTTTTCCAGGAGAACTGGGTAGTAGATAGCAGAGCCAAGAATGTAAATGTCTAAGCCCATTGGATTTTCAGTTTAGCATGCTACTCCATATTGATAGCTGAATCACACAGGCGAAGGTAATTAAGATTTCGCTTCCCCTTGTCTTATGCTATAGAGGCAGAAAACATTGCACATGTGCATGCAAGCGTGTGTGTGTGTGTGTGTGTGTGTGTGTGTGTGTGTGTGTGTTTGTGCATTCATTGACAGAATTACTTTCTAATCAGATAAATGAAAAAGAAATTGTCCTGCAGTTTGGCCCTTTACAGAAATAGAAGCCAGGGTGCTCTAATGAGTTCTTCTAATTTGTTTTAATAGGCAACAAAATCAGAATTCATATTCACTGACAAAATAATGTTATGTTAAGAGGGATAATTTAGAATAGTAAATCTTTGCCAGATTAGTAAACCTTCTCTTGTCAACCACCAGATGGCAAGAGTTTTCATCTTGTCATCTGATTGAGGTTAAAGCTTGCTTGTTGGAAATACCTTTTTTTTTTCATTAAGAAAAATGATACATAGTTGTTTTTGTAAACAGGGGATATTATCACCATCTTTAAAGGTGGGAAACTGTTGAAATATCTTAAAATAATAAAGGCAGAGATTTCAAAGCTTATGAATTTTCTTGGAATAGAATTCCCCATGGAAACATACTGTTTATTTTCTTTTGGAAATAATTTCTTGAACTCAAAACAGAAATAAAATTATCTCTAAGTATTTTCCTTAAAATCAAATATGTTTTTATTAGTTTAAAATTCAAATTATTCTTGTCCTGGTTTTAAAATACTGTTGAATGATCAGTTTCTCTTTTATCCTTGGGTTCTAAAGTCTAAACTTTCCTCTATAAACTCAGTTTCTCTTCTATGTGCAGGTTTGTGAAAATGGGATTATAGTTTTATTAACTCATCAACTCAGGTTAAAAATTCTTCCAACATAAAACATATGCAAAGAAAAAAGGCAACATTTAAGTTGTAAAAATGTACATCTGTGCCTAAAAAAGGAGAAAATTCTGAGAAAATGAGAAGGTAGGCAACTACAAAATCAGTGCCCAAAGTAATAAACTGGTAGATTATTATGAGGACATTTGATATTATCTCTACTTATAATCCCCTCTACTTATCAGGGGATTATTTTCCAATACAAACATTATGGGCTGAAAACATCAGAAGTCAAAAATTCATTTACCATTTATAGCCTACTGAAAACCATAAATCAGCTTAACCGATCATAAACATAATCAAAATGATTTAGCATGTAGTTGTTTATACCACGCACACAACAGATAGTTATTTTGTAAACATGTTAGCATGTAGAAAGGATGAAACACAATAACCTAAAAACATTGGCAATATAGAACAGTTTATAGATTTCTTTGTTATCTTTGTTATTGTGTATCTGAATGAGAGACATGACTTATTGTAGCCATCAACCATCTCTACTTGAGAGATAATGGTTGTCCAAGAAGCTATAGGCTGGCAAACAAAAAGCCCAGTGCCGGGTGTGGGATACCACAAACAATCGCATTTAAAAATGGACAGTAGACCCCCACATGGTATTGTCTTTTATTCAGGTTTAGGGAGAGTTGGGAGGTGGGCACAAGAAAATACATTGAAGCTGCCCTACCTAGTACAGTGATAGAAACCAGCAACCAAAAAACAATAATGCACTTATAGATTAGGAAACAGAAATGAGGGAAATTATTAATTCAGTTTTACTAATGGTTGAAGAAGTACAATACATCACTATATATAAACACTATTTCAGTTGTGTGCAATCTGCTTCAACTATATATGGTCTCTGGAATTGCTCAAGTGTATATAGAAAGGAAGTTTAGCTGTCAGAGAAGACAATATCTATGCAGCTACCGGGATGTAATCATCTATGCTGAGGTGAAGTCTTCTAGGGATGGAGCTGTTAAAAGGGTCACTGAAGTCACTTCTTACTCAAGCTCCTCTAAGTGATCCCAGTTTACTCATTGATAAATAAAAGATAATAAATAAAAAGATAATAATAATAAATAAAAAGATAAACCAGTGTGGACTTTTTATTTGTGGTCTGTCAACGTCATGTAGATATTTGTTCATCTCTCCCCAGGAAAAGTTAAAGGAATGCCATTTCTTGCTCATCAGCTTAATAATTGATAAACATTTAGTTGGAAGACTCCTATGTGATCCACAGACATGAGAAACATTTAAAATTCCTATGCATTCCCAAAAGTATAAATTAGTTCAGTGCTTTGGAGAGCAACCTGGCTAATACAGGGAAGGAGGTAACGTATTGATGCCATAATTTACCAAATCTGTTATTGCAGGCAGATACAAGGATGCTTATATTAGTATTATTTATAATACCGAAAAGAGAAACTACCTAACTCTGCATAGACATGCGAATATATGGTTTTTGGATATTCATGTAATTACATCTCATACAGAAATGAAGTATAAGTGAACAAGAGCAACATAAATAAATTTTGATGTAGAAAAATATATCTACAATTTCATTCTTAAAAATGAATACATGCAAACAATATCTTGTATTGTTTTAGAACATTTCAAAATGCATCCTGTGTAATTCTCAACTACAAAAATAAGAAAAAGATACATTCATATTTATAAATATTCAGAGACAGGGATTACAAAAATCAATTTTAAATATTACTCCGAAGAGGAAAAAGATGCTCTAGAGAAGGGCACATGGGAAATTTCCATTGTTTGGGTAACTTTTTTTTGCCTAACTATTATGGTGAGCATGGATGTTTAATAATGTATATACAAGTGGCACCTAATTCATGATATATTGACTAAAATTTTTTGATTTCCCAGTAGTATAAGAGCTGTAGACATGGAAACCATACTTTGAAATTTAATTTTGATTTTTTACTGGATTAGCAGTATATATTACCATATTCTCTGGAGATGCGGGGCAGTGGCAGTGAATGGTAACTGTTGAGACAGGTAATTATGAGGGAATACACACCAGTGTGCAGTGTTGCCCGTTTCTAGTGGGAAGGCAGAGTTAGACATTATTTTCAAATTACTAGAACTTTAACTCACAAGGACTTGATCAGAATGTGACCCCATCATAAGCACTGGCATGCTGTCACTTGTTTAACTACCCTTTAGTAAGTGCCTTAACCGAACGTGTGTAGAGTAAAAAGAAAATATAAGGGGAAGAGGAGCTTAAGATAGGTTGGGAGAAGGAGTTAAGGAAGAGGTGGGAGAGGTGACAGATGCAGAAATAACATGGCTTTACACTCTTGCATGGGATTCTGACACCAGAGAAACTTGAACATAAATTGCAGGTTATGCATTTAGTACCAATGGGAAATTTACCTTGGAAATTGACTAAATTCCTCTTAATTATTTATGGCAATGATTATAATACCTTAGCAGCTTCCTCTGGTGACGAAATAAGCATAAAGCATTTATAAAGCTTTCCAAATATGCCGTTTACAGTGAATTGTAACTATTGCCTTTCCATTCAACCCACAATTTGAAATGTATTCTGCTTTGGTTTAGATTTATCTTTTAACCTTTCTTAGACCTTGAGGAAGTACCTGTTCTACAAATAGAATATGGACAATAGAAGAATTTTAGCAATGTTCATAGCAGTGAAGTTTCAATTTTTTCAAGTTCCAATAAGTTTTTCAACAGTTAAGCAAGAGTAAAAACAGTTGCACACTGTTGGGAGGATCCTTCACATGTGTCGGCTTGAGAGTGGGTAGAGGGAAGAAGGGCTTGTGTTCACACATTCTTCCTAATCAGCAATGTGGGAATTGTCGGCAGTAAACTGGAGAGTTGGAGGCAAGGATAAAAAACAAACAAACAAAAATAAAACAAAACACCAAAAAAAAAAAAAAATAAAACAAAACACCAAAGAAATAAAAACAAAACACCAAAAACCAAAAACTGATTTAAGCACTGGAAAGGGAACAAATCATAGTATAATTAAAACACAAGGTGGATTAAACTTGGAACAACCTAAAAAAATTTAAAATACAAAAACAATGTATCCCTGCAGCTGAGGGGTACATAGACTTTTTCCTGGAGGAAGCAGCTCACCAAGTTCAGACAGGACTCAGGTGCAGGCTGCTAATGTTTACGTTCCTCAGCTACAAGAAAGACTAATGCTGAAAAGTGGCTTCCAAATAATGCCCCTACCTTCCAAACAGCCACATTCTGATGACAAAACCTGGGTCAGAGACAGGCAGGAAGGCTTGAAAGATGGATTACTATTCCTGAGGTGACCAACCAAATGTTTTCTAAATGACAGTGATCGAGATTAAGAGGCCGCCGGGGAGCCAGGGCACAGGCAAGGACAAGGTGCAGAGCAACTCGAAGATGGCTTTTCTTTGGGCAGAATGGTGTCTTTCTGCAGGCGTTTTCTCTGCTCCAAAACTGGGAAGGCCATTTATTAATTTTGTTACTTCAGAGAGGTTTAAAATGGAATTCAAATAGTAAATCCTTAAGTATGCTGAAGAGTGATCAATATTCTGTATTTCAGATTTGCAGGTGTATTGCCACTAAAAGCTCCCCATAAATGTGGATGAGAAATGCATGGGCAATATTTCCTTCCAACGCAAAACACACACCCCTCACTGTGAATGCTCACAGCAATATCATGCAGTGTTTAGGCTCTGCACTGAGCCTCTAAAGGATTTCATATTTTATTGGCATATTGAGCTTTTTTCCCAGAAGAAATGATTATAAATTTCAGGATTGCAGGCTCAGAAAATGTTTTTGTTGTATGAAGGCATTCGTTGTAACGACATCTTTCAAAGTGAAATTAGGCCTGTTTGATGAGAAATAGCTCTGCTCACTCTACAGCTTGAATCCAAGCATCAAAGTTGAGACTATGATTTAAGCATATTGGGTAAAGGCAGCCATTCATCTGGTTTCGCTTTTCCCGTGAAGACTTCCACGGCGTGACCACATCTACCAAACACCGCTGGGGAGGGAATAGAAGTGCTCTGCCATGTTGAAGACCTGGCTCCCGAAGAGGGTGTTTTTCTGCGAGGCTTCAGAAAACATCGGACATCTGAGAGCAGCATGCGGCCAGTGGCTCCTTCCACAAACTTTCATTCATTTTATTTCCTATTAATTTTTAATATATATTTTCTATCATTTTTTTTCCATTCAGTTTTTCCCACACAAGAAATGTTCATGCCATTTCAGGTGACATGGAACAACTGAAGTCGAGGATGATAGGGAAATAGCGCTGCTTGCATTAATGTTCACTGATTTTTCTTTTTTCTTTTTCCTTTATTCCTTTCTTGCCACTCAAAGTGCAATATCATGTACATGAAGTATTAATCTTATTGAAAATGTTGATATATTCTTGCATAGTAAAATAAATACTGTGGGAAGAATTTTTCTTAGTGAACTGATAAGGCACCTGAGTTTTAGAGAACAAAGAAAACTTGTTAAAGGTATCTTAGAAACTGTGTCTTAATGAGGATATCTCTTCTAACTCAGCCATAAAGAGATAGCTATTATTATCATCTTAGATCCTTTTTCCACCTCACTAGGGAATAACTTATTTTATTTAATAGTTTTGCTCACAAATAACTTAGTAGTGACTACAGCAGGCATTTCTTATGCTTCTTGAGAAATATGATGTGCATGGCTTACTGGTGTTCTGTTTTGTAAGTGGATGAATATTTATCTAAATAGTTATTTTTAAATTATAAATTGAGATACCCACCACCCACACTCTATTCTATTTTGGTTTGGATAATTTTAAATGATATAATATTTTTTATTAATTTTTTCATACATTGTTTTGTTTTATTTTTCCATTCAAAAACATAATTAAAGAAATAAAATTTTTACCTTTCTCCCCCTTCTCCCGGTCCCCTCCCACTACCTCCCCACCCCTCCTCCTTCCCCCATCTTCCTTGAAAGAGGGCATGGTGCCCTGCCCTGTTGGAAGTCCAAGGCCCACCCCCATCCCTCCCGGCCTAGGAAGGAGTGCATTCAAAAAGACTCGGTTCTCAAAAAGATAATACATGCAGAAGAGATAGGTCCTGGTGTCATTGTTGATGGGTTCTCCATCTGCCAACTTTCGCCGCCACATTCAGAGAGTCTGGT